>JAECUM010002593.1:0-40923 GCA_016617855.1 Megalonaias nervosa
GGGGTCTGTAATGCTAATTCCCATTGACGCTACGGTAACCCCATATACTACTGATGTGTTGATGGGGTTGGACTGTTTGGCTTGGGAAGGTCTTTTTCTCTTGGGTCGTATTAAAGAAGGCTGATACATTTCTTGCAGACTCCTTAAATCTGCCAAAATGTCTAAGAGTACCGTCACCGTTTGACTTTCACTGTCCTCCTTCTCTCATAGACCTTATTCTTCTCTACTTCTTCTTCCTGTCGTTTTCTTCTTGCCTCTTCTTCTCGCTGTTGAATGAGAAAGGCTCGTTCTGCTTCTTTCTGCTGTTGCGAAAATTTCTCCAATTCTTCTTTCTGCCTCTGTTTAACATCCTCGACGTACGGTATGGAAGGAGAAGGCGGCGAAGGTACTGGTACCAGAACAAATTCTTGTGAAGAAGAGATAAAATCCACTAAATCCCAATTAAAATCGTTCTCTTCTGGAAGTAGGAGTGTGTTTGCTTTGGTAGCCACTGCTATGTCATCACCACTCCTCGTCTCCACTGCCGATGCACCCAATTCATTGTCTTCGTAGTTTCCGTCATGTTCTAACTCTGTCACATTGATTCCCTGCACACAGACCCGAGCGCACCTATATAGGGAATGTAACGGAACAGGTAGCTCTCTTCGGATTGGAAGACAGACTCCGCACTGTGATTGAATTTTGTAACGCGTGTTAGGATTGGTGAAAGATATCAATCGTTTCGTCCGCTCTTCCGCTATAAATAACCGAGGTTCACATCATTCCATTCACCTGTTCTCGTCACAAGATTGGACTAACGGAGAATCGTCTACCCTCCTATCGTCGATGCTGTTCCACCCGGACCATCCCATGTATGTCAAATCATCAAGGGCAATTACCCAGATCACAGAGACAGTCCTTTGGAAACGAAGGATCTATGTGGAGAGACAAGGCTGTCTGAAGAGAGTCTTAGTCTACGGTCCAGAGGTCAGACGAAGTTTGAGGAAGAGAAGACGATCCATGCGATGCCCTCTATATTAACTGAATGTCAACAAAAAAGGCCCTTTTCAGGAACACTCCATTGCCTCGAAAAGATATTTATTCTCTCTTGCCTAACAAAATTTGTAGTCGATTTTTTGTGTGATAGATTTATGTTCATAAATCTCTGTATGTCTGTGTTTCTAACCACGTCTCTATGTCTATGTCTCTATTTGTCCCTAGAGTAGCGCGTATTCAGGTCAACGAATTAATAGAGATCACTAAAATGATATAGGAAATCAAAAACAAAAGAAATAATAATGAAAGCACAATTCGATCAACGAAAAGAAGATGACAAACTAGCAGCAAGACACCAGTTATTTGAATCTGAAGGGTGAGGTATGGGAGGGAGATTAAACAGAGAAATAAAACATATGTATCGGTGGATAGAATCAAAGCCACACTCGCACAAAGACCCCGGCCCACACCTTTTCAGATCCAAGTGATTGATGCCTAAATATTTTGTCTCTTGACTTAAGAATCACGAAAGACAGAAGAGTAGTTGGGGGGGGGGGGGAGACCCCCCCCCCTTGGGGGATATACGGACAAAAGTTTGGGCCTGTATTCGGACAAGGGAAATTGAACATAGGGATGTATTGGGCCTGTATACGGACAATAGGAATTGAACAGTGTTGACGTGAAGATACTGTACACTGGCAACAACGTTGCAAGTGGCTGACGTCAATCAGACGGAACAGTGTGCAAACATAAGAGAAAGTGCTTCTTTCAGTAGCGCTAATACTAAAGAGGTATTTTCTCTACGTTATAACACTAACTGCGTATCAACTGATGTGATTTATTTGATAACCTGTAAAAAATGTAATATTCAATATGATGGACAAACACTTCAACAAGTTTCTAAGAGAATGAATAATCATCGCTTTCATATAAAAGAAATTATAGAGATCCTCAGTTTTCCTCTAATATTTCAACACATTTTAATACCAATAATCACTCTCTACTCGATTTTTCTTTCATGCCAATAGATATTGTGCATGGAGACATCAATAGACTCATAAAAGAAACTTACTGGATTCATAAATTAGATACTTTGTATCCTAATGGCCTTAATACCAATGCACTATATAAAATTGTATAATTTTTTTTAATTTTTTTTTTTAAATTGATAAATTGTATATCCTTTATAACAATATAATTATATGTATGACTGTTTGGCTCTATTTTATTTTATTATTTTACTGATTCAGGTTTCATTAGAGACTCGTGTATCTTTCAGATCCTGTCATATATATATATATATATATATATATATATATATATATATATATATATATATATATATATATATATATATATATATATATATATAATTGTTATGATGATGCATATAATTTATGACGTTACGTAATGAAGTATTTGTTATTTTGAAATATAAAGACGTCATCCGTTTCTTTCAAAATATCTTGTGCCTGAAGAAGCATGTATTAAATGCGAAACTAGTTGCACAGAATTATCAGCGTTTGTGTTGTTTTTTTTATCCCAATTATTAATTCACACGTTATATATAACTGTTCGCGATGAAAGTTCAATTTCATATGGCGAGTATTTAGATATAATCTGTTGAATTTCACAGCAACGAGAAGCAGCTTCCTTGTTTAAAAATAACGCGGTCGGTTCACGACAGCGACCTCTAGCGAAGAAATTCATAGTAATTCTCGACCTGTGAATCTTAACTTTCAATGTGTAAATGCATGAAATGTAATGGCGCCTCAAAATTTAATACACGAATGATGTTTCTTAATACTCGATGTTATTTTGAATTGTTAAAGTGGACATTGTGTAATGTTACTTTTAACACCAACAAATTATTTCACCATATAAAAATAGCAATTCTGACATGCACAATAAAATGTCCAACCACCGCTGTGTAGTTCAAGAGATATTATCTAGAAACATACAAAATGAAACTTTCAGCACAAAAAATGTGATTCAACATGTTAAATTGAAACTCTCGACATGTGACTTTAACATTTCAACAACCGCCGTGTAATTCAGAAGATACAATCTAAAAACTCGACATTGGACATCGAATTTTCAACCAGTGCTGAGTAATTCAACAGATGAAATCTAAATACTCAACATATGAAATGGAACTTTCAACACAAACTCAACCAATCGTGAGAGTTGAAGCTACCAGAGAAAACTGTCCTAGATATGATATAGATGGAATTTGATGAGTTCCGACAGCATAACGAGCGACTAAAATATTCAAGTTGAAGAGAGTCTAATGCACTAAATTTTAGTGAAAACAGTTCAAAAAGCCCATTTCATTAAGACTATTACAGTCTTTATTTTGAAACCAGATCGTTAAATTATCATTAGTCACATGTGTCAGTTACGTTACCATACAAGTATATTTCGGAATGAGCGATATTGGCATTAATAAAATGTGGTAAATCAGATTAAATGTTTGATATGATAACATTAAATAATGCACAAAATCTAAAACCACTACAAAAAGAAGTTTTGTTTATTTCAGGACATTTGCATAAGCATGATTTTCTTTACCTCGTGGGGAAATACAAAGAAATGCATCATAATTTGTCAGGTCCTCTGATTTTCAGTTCTTCAAATATGCTTCATACATTCTTTATTACTGATTTCAACATATGCTTTCAAAGTAACAATGTAAATAAATTTAAGAAAAAAAAATAGGTCTATTAGCTAGCCAAAACATGCATAAACAATGCTAGCATGTATAGACGGTAACGTAAATCACGTGATTTACGTTACCGTCTGTATGTGCTAGCATTGTTTATGCATGTTAACCCTAAAGCTTAAAAGTCATGGCTGTAAGAAAACTGGGCCAGGATGCTCCGTTACACATGTACCCACTTTCCATGAGCATTTCCATATTTCCACAGTAAATTATGCAGTAAAAATAGATTACTGAAACTTATTCCGTGATAGTGGTTTTCAAGCAAAGTAATACCATATTCAGACCGCCTTACAAACAGCTAATATGGGTACAAGTGATAGAAAACAAAAACTTTAACACTGGGCGTAAATGTAAGAAAAATGGTTCACTACGACCTAATTTTGCTTGGGTTATTAAAAGGCTGCAAGAACACTGACCAAGTACTATGAATATATCATACTTAAAGCTAGCTAACTGTCGCAGAGAGAAAACTTTAACACTAGGATTACCTTTTAAGAAACTAAAACAAAAATGGCTATTTTATATATATATATATATATATATATATATATATATATATATATATATATATATATATATATATATATACCATTTTGCCCTACTTTTCACTCAAGTGGTTCAGAATGATGTATGGAATGCATCAAATATATACAGAGTTCACACTCAAGGCAGAAGCGATGGAAGAAAGTTTTAATTGGGTAAAGGTTTGGGGGAGGTGGTGGGGTATGCAACCTGTCGGTGATGTCGGCATTAGCTTGGCAGTTTTCTGTAGTTGATGGTTTTTTATGTGTGCCATCTATAATTCTTCTTTGCATAATTCTTTGTCAATTGCTTTTAAAATCATGTTCTTTTCAGAAGTTAACATTACATTGTAAGATACACGAGGTTTTAGTTCCGAAGAACATATTGGTGGATATACAACGTCTAACCAGTATCGTTCTTAACAGGATACAAATGACCTCTTTTTATATTATTTACCACTTTGGGGCTTCATTCGGACCACTTTGGTTTAATCCCTTACATTTGTATGGGGCGAATGAGGTCGACAGACGTTCATACCATTAGTGTAAAATCGTACGTAATTTTGTTTTTTCAAAGCCTTTTCGGCTTTTTTCCGCAATCTAATTCACTTGAATAATGGTCATTATGTGCAATATGTAACAGATGAAGATTTACTATCCACAGGTTAGTTGAAAGTGCACATTTTGAATTAGGAAGTAAAATTGCCATTCCCTTCTGTTATCACTTCGCATGGTCACTGATTGTTTTGGAGCCCAATGATCTGACCAAATTTATAATACTTGTAAAATATATGTTAAGTATAGATATCATTTTGTTCTTCAGTGATAAATATTCAGAGTTGAAGTTGTCAAACACCATTATTAATGTTTTTGGGTTATATATCGGAGATGGAATGTGTCAATATTATTATATTGATAGGTGTAGTTTTTGCATGGTCCTGTCAAGTGTCATTTGGTCAACATGTGGTTATTTTCATACAGTTTTGATGACATATATAAGCAGGAGTAGGTGTGAGTATTACTCTACATTCCCACCAAAAGATGTGACCACATGTGTGATAGGTGTGTGCAAAAGAAAATTCTAGACCTATTTTACAATTTAAATATGAAGTCTAAAACTGGTCAATGTTTTTCTTTTTATTCTGATTGATGTTGCCTTATACCATTTTTGATAATGTTTTATATTGTCTTATTAACTATATGAAAGTCATCTTTTACCAGTACCTACCATGTGACATTATTATATACCATTGTTTAATAACAAAACCTAACAAGATTTAGGGCCAACATTATCTATAAGATATGACAATTTGAGTAAGTTTGAATAAAATAACATTAAAATTATTTTGTTTGGTACATCTTGGTCATTTGATTTATTTAGTGTAAAATAATAGTTTAATTGTGATTAAAATAGGGATTGTTCTCAACAAGAAAAATGCATTTGAGTTTCAATCAAGACAAATAGAATTACTGTTACCAAACTGTATGGATGGATTAAACTTGGGTAAAGGAGAAAACCTATTGATTTTGAGGTCAAAAGGTCAAATGTCAAGCTATGTGACTGAAAGAAGACAAATGATTTCAAAACAATATCTTGAGTTCTTCACCATCTACATTACCAAACTTTGTATTTGGCTTCTAGGTTTGGAAGAACCATATTGATTTGGAGGTCAAAGGTCAAGATCACATTGACTGTTGAAGGAAGAAAAATGGTTTCCATGCAATAACATTAGTATATGCCTTGAGTGAAGCTTGTTCATGTCTTACTTTTGGGGTTTTGATTTGGGGGTAAAAAGGACAAGTCCAATGTCATTGACTGAAAGTAGAATATGGTTTCTGAAGAAAAATTTAAGTTATCATCATACAAGAATATTACATGAATGACAGGTATATAATGTGTTGTTCACAGTACTCTTGTTAAAGTAGTTATGCATAAATGCCACTCTGTGTCTGCACCATAAATATTGTTTATCCTGACCCAGTCATGCTTCATTCTATGTTGAGAAAATGGTATTTGTTTAAGATTTTACTTCTTTCTTGCCATGAGGATATCTTTTCACAAATTCAGATGATTTCTCACAAAGAATGATACATTTTGAGGAGGTAGTCTATAACATTTTGAAGGCTACAAAATGGCTTGCAGAGTTTAGTCTTTGTTTTGGTTTTTCCCTATGAAGATTAATATGGTAACTTTTCTGATAAAATAATTTACTTTCTCAGCAAGTATGCAGAACATAAAATATTGTCATAACAACAGTCTTTGAATGTTTTCTCAGTGAGAAGTCATTGTTCAGATGAATGGTGGAAGATCGATTACAAGCTTGCATTTGGGGTAAGAAAGCAACCTGTAGATTTGGTGGTCATAAGGTCAAATGTCATGGTCTTTGTAACTGAAAGAAGAAATGTTTATCTAAAGAGAAATGTTTATTTCAATTTAAAATGAGTTCTTGCTGAGACGAATACTAAACTTGGCAGGTGTATTGTGTGTTGTTCAAGTTTTTTTTAAAGAAAATTGTTTATTTCATTGTCTTGAAATGAAAAATCACCTCACCTCATTGAAACTATATGAAGATTCATTAGTTGTCTTGCACCAAAGTTGCAGTTTATGTAGAGATAATTTGTAGATTGAAACAGTTAATTGCTACACACTGGACCATGCTGGCTTCGCATATAGAAATCAACAGATCAAAGTTAAAGATTGTTTTTGGCACAACTGACATACATATTCAGTGCCAGAATTAAATAAAAATTCCCAATTCTGCCAATGGTAAAACTATTTTAAAAAAAAATATGTTCTGTGCTATCTTTTAGCAAGCCATACTGTGAATCACTTTTTCATTCATTGAATCTCATCATATTAAAAAAAAAGTATTTACAGCCAAAGGGGCTCATAGTAGATACACTGAACTTTGCTTTTGAATAATAGATAAAACTGGTATTCATATGCAGTGTAGCAATGAAGCATTTTGGGTTGTTCTGATCACTCATTCACACATTCACTATATTTATGTAAAAAGCATGGATCTATAGTACAAGTCACACAGGGCATGTAGGCACCAGGCACCGACTACTTCAGTAATGGGTGTCATTTTTTAGAATTTGATTGTACATACCTTTAAGTGGCAAGTATTCACTTCATTTGGATTCTTATTCATCCACATACCTTTGGAGGATCATTATTTAGATGCCCCGAAAAGCGCATACGGCAAAATCAATGTTAAAGTACTTAGACATTTTTGGACGAAATGAACCGAAAGGTGTGATCCAGTACAATCCAGATTGAATGTTGCATATTGTAATGTTACAATGAAAGCTATGCATAGTGATAAACAAATTCTTAATACACTATATTGTGATGATACCACTCGACGTGCTCTTTCTTGACCCAAGTTTAGTACACCGCCACCATTGTAAAAGACCACAGAGATTGATAATTTCAGTCTGGAAATTTCTTGATGACAGTTAAGGTGCAGAGCATTCAATAAACAGTGTTGAATAGACTTTAGTTAAAGATAATTGGTGTTAAATTTTAAAAGAACAATTTATATTTAATTTAAAATGAGTAAATGCACATACATGATCCATATGACTTTTGCCATAGTAAGGGTATGCTGTTTTTCCATTATTGTCTGTACTCGCTTATAACATGAGTCCAACTGCAAAATGCACAGACCCAGATCTGCCAGTGCATTATGTGATGGCAGATCTGGGTCTGTGCAGTTTGTTTTTTTTTGAGTAATCAGTAGAACAGGAGAAGAAAAGATGATGATGCAGTCTAAATCAGAATTATCTGAAAAATATTTAGTGGCAGTTATATGTGAATTTTTTACGTTATAAATTACTTGCATTTAGATGGATGGAATTAAAAGGTAAAGATATTGTGTGTTTTGTTAAAGAAATTACAGCTGCCACTACTTTACCAAATTTATTCATGCAGGGTCTATTCCAAAACTGAAAATTTGGGGGGGGGGAATCACCCCCTCCAGTTGGAAAAATGGGTGAAACTGTTTTAATATAGGAGGGATGAGGAAATAAAGATATAGTTGAAAAGAGCATTTGTGATTTCTGCTAATTCACCTGTTTTTTTATGAGTGATTTAAAAAAAACAACAGAACTTAGCATGAATCCTGCAGTTGCACATCCTATATGTGTAACATACATCCAGTTGCAGATGGAATAGACCCTGAATGCTTTTACATTGTGCACAGGTTGATCAGGGTTTCTGACTTTCACTGGAAATAATTAAGTTCAGTGCCTACCTTATTAGAGGACCAGATCAAGAAAGCTTCTGCCCTCATTTACATGCCACCTTGATGGACATGATGTATTTAATATTGTCCCTGTCCTTGGAAATCACCTCTCTTATACAGCCCCCTTTTGATTGCAGAAAGGGTATTCACATAAGAGGCATCACTGTGGAATGAACAGCATGTACCGGGCTGTTGCATTATGTAACTACCAAAATAGATACACACATGTTACAGATGAGCAGACGTGATGCACTCAACATGATTTCTTAACAGAGTTGTAGGACTTTTTATCAGTGTAGGGGAAAAAATGGGACATAGAGACATGGGTTGAAATTGCTTCAGTCATGAAATCTTGAATACATTTTACTTGGAAGTCACAGAGATTAGAATAAAGTGGCAGTACCCATGCTAAAGTCAAGTTTAGTAGGGACATTTGATATGATTCAACTGTTTTCCAATTTGCTAGTCTTGTACGTAGCCATATTGGATAAAATCCACATTTCAAGAAATGTTCTGCTTCTGCAGTCTAAAACAAGACAAGCAAAATCTTTACAGCACACACACCCTATGGCCTTACGGACATTAATCATTTGGTTTAACAGGTCTAGTTCTATGGTCTATGTAGTAAGTGAGAACAACAGGCATTTGTATTTATGCAAATTAATTAAATGATTATTTACAGGACTTATAATTAGTTTTAGATTTTGAAAATGCTGATAATATTAGAGACAATTAAGTTTCTCTAATTAGGAAGAGTAACTTGTATATAGATTTAAAAGAAACAGATATTTTATACTTGAACTTTGACAATCTTAGCCAACCCTTACACATAAACTACATTTATTTAAGATTTATATTTTGAGGGAGTGGTTGAAAGTGAGTGTGAGTCTGATCAGATATATTATAATTATTTATATGTTTTCAAATAACATCTTATTAGTGATATATCAGATGTTTTGTTTAATGTAGGAAACACAGATTCTGTGTACCAGAAACAATCAAGCCAGTTACAGAAATATGATATCAGGATATCTCCTGTGAAGTCTGCAAAGCTGATATATATGCAGAGGCAGAAATGGTTAGAGAGAGCTTTTGAATTTGAATTTGGTACAGTGAAAAGAAACCATTAAAGAAATATGTATCCTATACATTTGTTTGTTTGCCTACCAGCTAATTTCCCAATGTAGCTGCCGTCTACCCTACACAGCTACAACACAAGGACAAATACGGTTTCAGGCAACCTAGTTAGTCATTATTGGATTTATTTTTAAAAAATTGCCCCAGTGATCAGACATTTATAATGACATTAGATCATTAATGTAATCCTTCATGGATCCATCTTATACTGTTCAGTATTATGCTTGATGATGTCAAAATGATGTAATATACTTCAAAATCATTAAATTGCACTAATTTGCTGATGTGTTGAATAGTCATTTATTTTCTTTATTTTTTTTTAATATTTGGACCCATTTCAAAAGAAACTTGTTGAATAATTTCAGTCTTTTGCACAGTCTTTTAGAAGATAGAAATTTTAAAACATTTTAATAAAATTTTTGGAAAGGACCATTTTCTTGTTAGATCATCTGTTTATGTAAAGTACCAGCATGGGGATGGGGGGGGTGTCCATATCAAGGGGTGCAACTCTAGCAAATATGGATGGGTAGTAATGGCATATGTTGTGGCCCCTATCTATGGAAGTATTTGTTGTTGTTGTTGTTGTTGTTGTGCTTAACGCCATTTTTCAGCACACGATAGGCTATACATGGCGGCCAGTATTAATGGTGGAGGAAGAAACCGGGAAATCCCCGGAAAGAACCACCGACCCACGAGAAGCTACTAGCAAGCTTTCTCACATATCCACATTCGCCGAATCCGCGACTCGAACCCACGCAGACAGAGGTGAGATGGCAGTGATCCGTAACGGGAGAGCGCTTTAGACCACTCGGCCACTCGGGGCCCCGGAAGTATTTGTGAAAATGTTCAGAATTATCTCTTCTACATGGCAAACAAAATGTGTAATTGAAAATTAGTTTCAGGTAATTAGGTAGCATAGGGAAGAAACCAGTCTGAATTAAGACAACACTGGAAATTAACACAGGCTCATTCAGTCTTTGCAGAAATCTGACATTTGTCAGTGTATTTTTCTATAAATACAAGTGAAATTTAGGTACACAGTTGCACCAAGATTACATGTATAAAGTTGGTTAAATACTAATATCTGCAGAAGTCAGTCAGTGTAATACTGACTTGCTGGTGACTGTTATACAAACACTCCAGAAGCAAGTGGGCAAGATGCAAAAACAGATTGACAAGCTAATAAATGAGAAAGTTAAATTAGCTGCCCAGAGAGAGAAACCTTTGACTATCAGCAGACATTCACAAACCATTGGTCCTAACCTATTACTCCAAGTAAAAGTGTACAGACACCTGAAGAATTGGAAAAAGAAAACCCAATGCAGTTTTCCAACTCTGGCACTGACTCAGCCAGAACTGATGAAGTTAAGAGTAATAAAGCACCACACAGACTAACTACATCAATACAAAGTAAACATTATACTTTGCCCTCTACCAGCAGAGATAACATCCTCCTTATTGGTAGTTCCATTTTACATGGAATTAACAACAGAGGGCTGAGGCACTGTATTAGAAAGCATGCCATTTCAGGTGCCAAAATACAGACAATAGTGGAAGAGATAAAAATATATGATCTCTCCAAGTTTACTAAAATGGTTCTCTATATTGGAGGTAACAATGCCGGTGAATGGATTGATCAAGAACTTTTTGAAGAACAATATGACCAATTACTTACACACATTCATAAGCAAAATCAAAGCTGTCGTGTTGCATTGTGTGAAAAGGCCCCCAGGGGAGATTGTGATGTGTTAGAGATCAGTGAGGTCACCTGCAGACTGGCAAGTGAATGGAAGTGTGATATTGTTTACAATTACATGAGTTTCCTGGACCAAGAGGTTACACTTTTGTTGGACAGGTAAAGTCAATTCTTAAATAAATTTCACAATGGCGAGGACCAAGCAGACTGAACAATGAACATGGAATAGTATCACAACAAATGGAACTAAGAATTATGAACTAAAATCAACAAGTAGAAACAAAATATAAATATAAGAAAGAGAATCTATAAAATGGACAGTCACAGTGGAAACAGCTCACGAGAAGCACGGACCGCACCAGAAACAATGGCGATGAAAAGAGTTGGGAAAGCAATGAGAGAATTAGAGAAATATTTCAAAACCAAGCGAATAGAGACAGAGGAAGGATCTTTCCTGCAGTGTGAATACAAAGAAGGAACACAAGAGATAGACACATCAAATATACCGAGGGAAAGAATACCGAGCCTATGCTCGGTGATGGTTGCAATAAAAATCAAAGACCCGGAATGCATACCAAAGATTTACTCTATCAACCGAAACGGCTACAAAGGTTTCATACTAAGACCCATAGGGGACCAACCTATACTACCTTTTGGAGAAATGACGATATCAGGGGAGACTGTAACAGTAAAAAAACCAGAACCTATATTGAAGAAAATAAAGAAACAGTCGGCTGAACTACACCTTTCAGACATCCCATTGGAAATACCATTACAAGCTACCGTTGAGAAATTTGAGGAAAAGCTGAAAATAAAGGTGATGTCATCAAGATTAGACACAATACCTCTGACAAAGATTTATAATGGAATATGGATATTAGAAATAGAGAAAACCAAATTGACTGAAGTGAAAAGAGCCTTTTTTCTACACGGCTTTATCACAAAATCTTGGTACAAAGGTTGCATATACAAGAGGAAATGTCAATACAGTCACTTTGGGATGTGATTACTGTGGTGAGACCAAAAATTCAGCACAGAAATGCAGGCACAGACAGCCAATACAATGCCATCAGTGTGGTAGCTTGGACACAAAGCCAAAATTCACATTAGATTTATGGAATAGGAAAAGGGCAATGAGGCCATCTCTACTCCACAGGAAGACTCTATTCAGTGGGGGGACCAATCTATCAAGGACTGTCATATATACCATGCATCCCTTGTCAAAACAGATTTGATCCTCTTGCTGATAGATGTTCTGGATGTGGAAACTTACCAGCTATACATACTCAAATATGACTGATAGTTCAGATTTATACAATGATTATAAAAGTAGAAAATGCAGTTATCGAAAAACTAATTTTTTTATACAGTAATGACAGTTGTAACTATGATCATTGTGAACATAGTTTTAATACTTTTAATGTCGCCTTGAGTGCCTCTAATAGCATTGATGTTAATCTCATGAATTTAGGAGTTTCTAGTAAGGGTTTACATATAGGTCATTTAAATATTCAGGGTTTTTGTGGAACAGTCGATCAAGTGAAGTTACTGCTAACCTCTCCAAATAATAATATCCATTTATTTGGACTTTTGGAAACAATGTTGACAGAAAATTAGGGTGAAAATTTCTTGTATATTAATGGCTATGACAAACCTTATCAAAGGGATAGGAAAGTAGGCGGTGGTGGGCTCCTTGTGTATTTTAGAACTGGTACTATTTCTAAAAGAGGGGAAGACCTAGAAATACAGGAAATAGATCCCATTTGGCTAAGATCACTCCAGAAAAAGCTAGCCTCACTTAGTAGGTTTTGTGTACAGACTCCCATCATCACATACTGATTGGTGTGAATATTTTGAACTTCAAGTAGATACAATTTCAAATGAAGGGAAAGAATGTTACATTCTAGGTGACATAAATAAAGACCTTCTCAATGATCAAATAAAAGCGAATTGGGTGGATTTTATTGCTTTTTTAGGTATGGAGCAACTAGTAAATGAACCCACCAGAGTAACATATACCTCTAAAACGCTTATAGATCATGTTTATACCAAGACAAAAGAAAATGTTTTGGAAGTAATGGTTAACACATAATAACAATAATAATAATAATAATAATGAGGACTTTGTATAGCGCCTAATCGTTAGAAGCTCTAAGCGCTTTACAACATTTGACAACACTTAAAAAAAACATATATAATGATATGATTACAAAAATATAAACAAACACCACGAAATTAGAAAACAGAAAACATGCTGTAAATATTTAAGGTAAGGATACATTATTAGGTCTTTAAGTCTGTTCTTGCAGTTGAAATAGGTGAGTTTTAAGAGCGCTCTTGAATGAGATCACTGTGTCTTTGTGTCTAAGTTCAGTGGGCAATTCATTCCACATTGCTGGGCCCTGGTATGCAAAAGAACGTTGTCCATATGATTTCATTTTCATAGTGGGAATAATGAGAATACAAGTGTCAGAAGAGGAGCATAAGTATCTTGCTGGTGTGTACGCATGGGTGAGGTCAGATAGGTATGTTGGACTGGAGCTCATCAATGAAACATTGCACAGAGAACAAATTTTGTGTTTATTTCTGGATTGAATGGATAACCAGTGTAGGGTACAGAGCAGGGGGGAGGCGTGCTCTGATCGTGGTACTCTAAGGATGATAAAGTACTAAGGAACACACAAGTGTTTTAGTGGCATCAACTGAAAGATACTTGCGAATGGAGCTGATGCAACTCAGCTCAAGATATGCACATACACATAAGATACACACATAAAGTCAATGGCAAATCCACAAAAAAATAATATCCATCCATATTCATTGCTTATAGATCTTTTCAAAACTTTGATGCTGTTAAATTCCTGGAAGATCTGAAACACATTCCGTGGAATACAGTCCAAATCTTTGAAGATATTGATGTTTTAGATCCTTGGACAGTTCTGTTCATCAGTATAGTGAACAAACATGCCCCTTTAAAACACACAGGATAAAGAAAGACCACCAGCCAAGCTGGATCTCCCCAGAAATTTTAGAAGCAATAAAGCAAAGAGACCAACTAAAATCAGTAGGAAATCAAGCTGTATATAGAGTTTGGAAGAATAAAGTTAATAAAATGATATGTCAAGCCAAACAAGCACACTACAAAAAAATGCTGGATGAAAACCAAAAAAACCTGAAAGCTATCTGGAAAGTGTTTACAGAGTTTTATGAAGTTTATACCAGTTTTGTTCACATAATTTTCTTGTTCCTTTATGAGGGACCACTCTGGTGGCCTAGTGGTTAGAGCGTCTGCCTTGGATGCGGGAGGTTGCGGGTTCAAACCCCGGCCAAGTCATACCAAAGACTTTAAAAAATGGTACTAACAGCTGCCTCACTTGGCGCTCAGCATTAAGAGGTTAGTGTTAAGACTGGTCGGCCTGGTGTCAGGATAATGTGACTGGGTGGGACATGATGCCACATGTCTGTGGCATGATGCTCCAGTGCTAGACATCATTATAAACTGTCACACTGCAGACATCGTAGCAAAATGACTGAAATATTGTTAAAGCTACGTTAAAAATCTAAATCACACTCACACACAGAGTTTGGTGCAGGGAAATGTAAGAGTAAAACTGAAATTTTATCCCTCATTCATGAGGACATTTACACTGATAATCCAACTGACATCTCAAATATTTTTAATGACTTTTTCATTCAAATTGCTGAAAAACTTAAAAGAACCCAGAACTTCATCTGGTCATCTGGAACTCAAAAATTTTTGTGCTAAAAAACTACCAAGCAATATAAAGCAATATAAAGTTTGAAATTCCTGAAATGAGTAAAGAATTTGTGTTGAAATATATTTTACAAAATGGATGATTGTAAAGCTACAGGACATGATATGATTGGACCAAGGCTACTAAAGGTAGCTGCACCTGCAATTGTAGAGAGTATAGCTTTCATTTGTAATGAAAGTATTAGGTCTAATACATTTCCACAAACATGGAAAACTGCCAAGGTTACACCATTGCATAAAGCAGGAACAAAAAATTATGTAAATAACTACAGACCCATCTCTATACTTCCTTGTCCAAATTAATAGAAAAACATGTACATGATAATAGATTCTCTTCTCAGCTATCTGAACACTTATGATCTTATTCATGATAATTAGTCTGGTATCTTTTATTGATAAATGGCTGAAAACATTAGATCAAGGAGAAATGGTAGGCACTGTTATGGTTGATTTTTGTAAAGCTTTTGATCTTGTAGACCATGAAATTTTGCTTGAAAAACTAAAAATTTATCAAAGCAGTGAAAACTCCCTAAACTGGTTTACTTCTTACTTAACCGATAGAGTGCAAAAAATATCTTTAAATGGTCAACTTTCTGAAAGTAAAAATGTTAATTGTGGAGTACCACAGGGCTCTAACCTTGGACCTCTGTTATTCATTCTCTTTATCAATGACTTACCTCTTAAGATTGGAACTTTAATTTCTTCCACTGATCTCTATGCAGATGATACTACACTGAGATGGGTAAAACCAAAAAAGTACTTGAAAATAACTTACAAGATGCTCTCAACAGACTTCAGGTATGGTGCAAGGAAAACAGAATGATCATAAATACAGAAAAAATGAAAGCCCTACTAGTTACAACACAGCAAAAATAAGCAAGGCTAGATAGCAACAAACTCCAGGTTCTGTTTGACAATGTGAACCTTAATATGACCTCTCATGTTAAAATTCTTGGTGTATTCATAGATAACAATCTTACTGATCTATTCAAATTAAACATGTTTCAATAAAGGTTAATTCTTACCTTTGGCTACTGAGGAAAATCAAAATATACATTCCTCTTCAGTATAGGGTCATCTTTTATGAAAGTTATATTCAGCCATATCTGGATTATTGTAATGTAATTTGGGGTAATACCTCTAATTCAAACATAACAACACTTTTAAGACTCCAGAAGAGGGCTTGCTATTTAATTCTAGATCGGTGTATAGATAATTTCCAGGATGCAATGAATAATACAAAGATTTTAACAATACATGAAAGAATATTTCTTATAAAGCCCAAATTGATGTATCTTGTATCCAGAAAAGCCATTCCTGTCTATCTAAGCAATATCTTTCATCAAAGAGATGCTGATGGTACTCCAAATTTAAGGTCCATAAGATGTAAAAATTACATTATACCAAGGCCAAAGAAGGAATTGCTTAAAAAAAAGTTTTCAATATACTGGTCCACTGGTATGGAACAACATTCCCAGTGACATAAGGCAGGCTCCTGGCATTTCTTCTTTTCATAATCAATGTCTCAAATGGGATGAAATCTTTAGACAATTGAACAGTTCTAGTACAATAAATACCGCCTGCTTTTCTGTAATTTTGCATCATTTTCACAGTTGAATTTTTCAATGCAGGATGATATTTTATATTTTATATATGTTTATGTGTTCACAGATGCCTGTGCTTGTGTTCCAGGCTTGATACTTTGACTTTTAAAATCACTTAATTATTTAGCTTCAAGCCAGATTCTTCACATCATTGTTGTATATACTGTATATATTGTACATAACAGATAGAAGGCCTCAAGGTAGATTAGTTCAGTAACTAATTGAGTTACCTTCTCTAAGTAAAGTCTTTATTATTATTATTATCATTATTATTATTATTATTATTATTATTATTAGCATTCAGTAAGAATCACAGCTGTATAATTAAGTAAAGATTGATCAAGGAAGTTGAAGTGCTGTGGTGGTTTAGCACAAAGCATGCTGTGGTTATACATTTAATTCAACTTTACCTTTGCATTTGATGAATATACACTAGAACCTGTTCTGGGATACCACCATATTTGCCAACAAAACATGGTCTTTCAAGATACATGTGTGTGGTTCTTCACAGGAGATCATTTCTGTATATAACAGATTTTTCATGCATTGACTGTGTTGTCTTTCAAGACATGTAGTCTTTCATTAGCAGTGATCTACCAAGATGGGTTTTATTTGATATTAATAAACTGCAATTGTTTCCTGCATTATAAATGTTGTCTTTATGCCATTCACCATAAAAAATCTGCAGGAGCCAGTACCAATGTGGATATAGCTGCAGGGATCATAAAAAATTGATCTTTCTAATGGTCTCCTGATTATTCATCAAACATTTTTGTATTTCAGTGTGTGTGTGTGTGTGCGTGCATGTGTGTGTGTGTGTGTGTGTACACATGCATGCATGTAGCCTGGGTCCATTTGCAATCCCATGTGCATGGAATGGTAAAAACAATAAAACACCAGAATTGTATGATATTAAATCTTATTGCTAAAATGGATGTTTTCATCATTTTTATTTGTACAGGTCATAGACCAGATGATGTTTATGGGTTGACCTGTTGTCCTTTATTTTGATGTCTGTCCATCTGTTAACACAAGTTGGTTGTCTCTATTCCTCCTGAACTACTTGGACAATTGACAAGAAACTTTACACAGACATTCATCTCAAAGTCTAGTTGGTCCTGAGTATAACTGATACTGTTTAGATGCCCGGTATGGCCACCCCATCAGCCTTCTTAAAAATCTTGTTATTGCTGCTTGTCCTGAATGGTTAGTCATATCAACAAGAAGCTTTCAGTAAAAGTCTTTTTATAACGTGTGTTTGGTCCTAAATAAAAATGGTGCCAATCTGATGTCCAATATGGCCACCTAAGCAGGCATCTTGAAAGTCTTGTTATCACTACTTTTTCAAAACGGGTCATATCGACATGGTGTTGTTACAGGAAGACTATATGGTGTCTTGTGGGTCCAAAATGAAACTGGTGCCACCTGGACATCCAATGTGGCAATCAGAGTGGCAATCATGTTATCACTGCTACTTGTATGGATTGTTGTATTACCATGATGGTTTCACTAAAAGACTTATAATGATGTCTAGTTGGTACAAACTGAAAATGGTGTTGATCTGAGGGCCAATATGGCTGCTTTAATTGCCATCTTGAAAACCTTGTTATTGTTACTTCTGATGAATGTGTTAATATGAGGCTTTCACTAAAGACTTTTATGACATTTACATGGCCCTAAACAAAAATGGTGCTGATGTGACATCTAATATGGCCACCATGATAGCCATCTTGAAATTTTTTTTATTGCTACTCCTTCAGAACAGAATGTTATATCGACATGGGGTGTTCACCCAAAGACTTCTTAAGTTGGTACTAGGTGAAAATGGTACAGATCTGACATCCAGTATGACTGCCATGGCATCCATCTTGAAAATCTTGTCATTGTACTCCTAAATGTAAAGCTTATTGATATGGAGTTTTTATTAGAAAACTAATTATGAAATCTGGTTAGTCCTGAATGATCTGATTTCAAATATGGCTGCCACAATGAAGATAATGAAAATCTTGTTATTAATTATCTAGAACATATTGTCATATCAACCTGTGGTTTATACCAAAAGTCTTCCAAATGTGTCTAGTTTGTCCCAAATGAAACTGGTACCAGTCTTACATCCAGTATGGCTTCCATGATAGCTAAGGCCCCTCCAAAATATGTGTGTTTCTTATTGCACTTGTTTTGAAATTGGGGTCATCTTCTCTGGCCAAGCTTCCAGTGTGTTAACCCAGTCTACATCTTGGTGGATTGAGGAGATATTTTAGTGCTTTGTCCTAGTTATAGCTATTGGATTTCATGAGTTGTCTCCCATAGTATGTAATGCCAACTAACCAATGGTGTGTAACAGCGGTGCATTGTATATCAGCTGAAAATGGTGGAGGCAATTAACTTCAAAAGGATACTTTATAAGTTTAACATTGAAAGTATGACTGCGTATCAGAGAGAATACATTAAAGGTGTATTTGCTTATTTATGAGTCCATTTTATGTACTCCCCTTGACTCGATCATGTAGAAACAGTGTTCCCATTTGAACAAAATAATTTTGATTGGATGTGGAGGCTTCCCGTGTGTGTATATATATCTGTCTATCTATCTATATATATAGAGAGAGAGAGAGAGAGATAGCTATATATATATAGAGAAAGAGAGAGAGAGAGAGAGAGAGAGATAGCTAGCTATATATATATATATATATATATATATATATATATATATATATATATATATATATATATATATATATATATATATATTACCATGGGGAGAAAAAAGTGCTAGGGTCAGTGAGAAAAACGGATGGTCGGCCAACTGATAACACATTTTCTTTTGCCTAATTGGAAAATCTTAGTGCTTAAGATTATCAGAGATGGTTTCAGCACTCCAGAGTTAAAAGGAAGTAATAATCTTAGCTTGAATTCCAGGAAATTCTTTTTATGCATTAGAGCAACAATCCTTTTGATGGACTTTTTTATATAGATTTTAGGTTATAATGAAGCCATTTTGGACCCAGGTATTTATTTTGCATTATCTGTATTATAAAGTCAAATAAATTATCATTGATTTCTCTGATAATCAACTAAAATTTTAGAGTTACTTTTGAACATTGGACCAGGAAGAAATGACTACCTGTACATGAATGCCATGATGACATCATTATTGTCTTCCCTGCTATGCAGACATTGATGACCAGGTGATGTGACTAGCTTTGCTTCCAGTGTTTTGCATCCTGGATAATAACACTATATTATCTATGTCCCATATCTGAGATGCACAAACTTCCCAGTCAAAGTAGGCCATTGTGACCTAAATTTCATGTTCTTGCTATCAAGCTATATTTATATCTGTAGCAGGGTCCATTTTGCAGTAACTTCTGCATGCACAGTCATGAATTGTGACATTTATGTGCATATCAAGTAGAATTATACAATATAAATGTACTACAGGTAAAGTGGGTCACCATGACTTATGTTTCTCACTTGAGTGGAATTCATAGTTTTCCTTATCTGTCATATTTCAGTCATCTTTGCATATTGCATGATTGAACTTAGTAAATGCATGTAATACTACACCAAAAAAATGCCTCACCTAAAAAAAATTTGCAGCATTACAGATTATGAACATGATCCTAATTACCGCACATACTCACTTATGAGTCCAACTGCAGTTGGGGTCCTGAGTGGCCAAGTGGTCTAAAGCGCTCACCATTACAGATCACTGCCATTTCACCTCTGTCTACGTGGGTTCGAGTCTTTGGCTCAGCCAATGTGGTTACATGAAAAAGCTTGCCAGTAGCTTCTCATGGGTTGGTGGTTCTTTCCGGGGTTTTCCCGGGTTCTTCCTCCACCATTTATACTGGCTGCCATGTATAGCCTATCTTGTGCTGAAAAATGGCATTAAACCCTATAATAACAACAACAACCAACAGCAGTCTGCACAGACCCAGTTCAGCCGTTGCATTATGCGCTGGGTGATCTAGGTCTGTGGAGTTTGTTAGGAGTAATCAGTACAACAAATGACATACACCCTGATCTGCAGGTGCATTATGTGAATGCAGATCAGGATCTTTGTTGTTGACAGTTTGACTCAAGTTATAAGTGAGTGTATACAGTAGGTCACATAAGGTTCTTGGTTCTTTATGAGGTTTATGCCCCCCCCCAATCCTAAGTGGGTGACATAAGGTTCTTGTTTATTTATGAGGTTTACACCAGTTTTGTTCACATAATTTTCTTGTTCCTTTATGAGGTTTACACCAAGCTATCCAAGTAGGTAATGTTAGGTTTTTGTTCCTAAATGAGGTTTACACCACACTGTCCTGCTCTAAGTAGGTGATGCTAGGTTCATGTCTCTTCATGAGGTATTTGCCAGGATAACCATGTGGGTGATATAAGGTTCTTGTTACTTGATGAGGTTTATGACACCCTGTCCAAAGTAGGTTAAGTAAGGTCCTTTTTTGCACAGTGACTTCCACTGTTGAAAATAATTTTCATGTAAAATTGCCATTGTTGTGATATTGGGAGCAAAGTGCCTGTATATTAGAAATAATGATGGAGCCATGTTAATTATTTGCATTAAATGTGATCAGTTTTATACAAGTTTCAAACAAGCAAGTCATGGGGATACACAATATTATGCAGAACTTGTATAGATGAATACCATCGATACTTGCTTATGAGCCCAACTGCAAACTGCACAGAACCAGATCTGCCATCGCATAATGCACCACTAGATCTTGGTCTGTGCAGTTTCTTAGGAATAAGCAGTAGAACAAACAGCATAGACCCTGATCTGCATGTGCATTATTCAATGGTGGATCAAGGTCTTTGTTGTTTACAGTTTGACTTGACTTATAGTGTGTATGTAGGGTAGTATTTTTAGCTACTGATTCAAATCACATCTAACTTAAAGTGATGTATATTATGCATGTATTCTTCATGCTAGATGTACACCATTACCTATTGTGCTAGTAGACTGTAAATCATACAGTTTTAGCACCATACTAATTTTCTTGAAAACATCTTATGCTTACTAAAATTAACTGATGAAAATTTATATGTGATAGAAGCACTGACTTGTACTACAGACATTTTTCAAAGTTGGTACCCAGTGATAGATAATGGTAGATACCATTTTATAATCACCTTGTAATAAAACCAATGAATGGACAGAACGTGTTGATATTACTTCAAAGAAAAGCTCTGAATAATATTTTATATATCATTTTATTATCATGTCCTCATTGTAGGCAGTGATTCATTGTATGCTTGCTATGATAAAAACACACACTGAAGAAAAAAACAAGCACAGTTTATTTATTTCATCTGCATGTATGTTAACAAGGCTTAGCATGAGAGTTTTACATAGCATATCGCTCAAATGTAATAGTAAAATGTTGTGATTTACTATGTAATACTGGAAAGGTACAACAGACAAACCATGCAAGTCATGTTAGACATTGTTGATAAAATGCCAGAACATGGACTACACCAGTCATTACATGTAGAAGGTCAGTTGAGATCATTTAGATAAATTTGTAACACACCTGGCCAATATTACAAAATGGTTAAATTCATTGATTAGGTGATTTTCACAGACATTAGTTTCCAGAAGTAGGTCACTGTGAGTTACATTTTTCATGCTTCAATGACATGAGCTTTGTGTTAAGGTTAGTTTCTCAAACACTTTTGGCAAAATAGGCATTGAAGTTTGTGTGTGCATGTGTCATGGATAGTGCAATAGCAGCTGACCAAAACTAGGTCCTTGTAACCTATATTTCATGCCTCATTGTCTCTTTATTGTTCATTTTAACTCTTCAAGTCAGTCAGCTATCTGTGCAGACATGTGGACTTGTATTAATCAGTATGATGCCATACAATAGTACCAAAATTAGGATCACTATAATTTATATTTCATGCTTCAGTGACTGTGGTAAAGTTTTGCATTTAGATCTGTTTCTTGTTCATTGGGAGCTGCAGAGTCAAATCGACTTGTTTGTGGATACATCTGGATGAGTACAACATCATATAACCAAAAGTAGGTCACTGCATGGTTCAAGGATGCACATTTTGCAGTTAGGGAAGTTTCTCATGCATGTTTGGCTGTAGTGTCATATGAATACATGCAGTGCCAGTGGAGCAGTCTTGTTGTGTGAACACATTTCTTGTGTATAGATTTTTGACTTTGAACTGCAACCATCATTTTTCCCAGGATAAACCTTATTGTTTCCTGATGGTACAATTCAAGAAAGTGCATGTTAGTTTTGTTGTCAGGGTGCTGGTTACTCACCAGTTTAAGTATCATATTTGTATTATCTTCCATGCTGGCCCAAAATAGTTGTTGACTCTTTCACATGGGATTAAGAGGTGAAGGTATGCAAATCAGTCATGTAAAAATTTGAGCAATATGAACAACAGGTAAATTTGATCAAATTAAATTTACATGATCTGAAGAAATATCCATCTCTATGCTTTCACTGAGTGAAAGCAGACTTGGAAACTTAAACAATGTACCACTGATGAAAACCAGAAATATACTATAGCATAGTCACCCATATTCAGTTTGACATATTTTGGCAATATTTTGCACATATAAATTCTGCAAAACTCAATATACATAATACCAGAAAATAAACTGATGTTTCCAGATTAGTGTAGCAGCTATGTGCTTTCAAGCTTCATGGTACTAATTCAGTTCCCATAGTATACCTATGCAAACACCATGATATTAAAAATTCAATAACTTTAAATTTCTGAGTGCTCATGATCAAACATATATTTATCAGTATAGATGAAACCTGGATGACAGCTTCTGTGTAGGGAAAAGGATATGAGCTGCAGCATTTTCCGAACCTACATGTATTTGAAACATGCGCTTTCAATTCCACACCAAAGAGTCAGGTGCTAATTTCAGAAATGAGTGTTCCAAACTCAAGACTGTTAAAGGACTGAAATTCTATCAAGAAAAGTGTCTCTATTTTTTTTAAAGTTACAACTAGGATAAGCTCTCAAAAGATTCTTTTTCCTACTAAACAACTTTCATTATCAACCAATCCTGGCCAGCTAAACCCATATATACTCTATTTAATGTTCACCCATTTCCAGGCTGGTTCCCATTTTTCCATACAATTAATACAGTGTGTACTTCGGGTCAATGTTTCTTCAGCAGATGAAGTAATGGCACTTTTCCTTCAGCAGTGAAAGTTATCAAGAATCAGTTTAATTTGCATGTCTGACTCCAGATATCTTTCTTAGATGCATTTCTATTTAAGATTCGTAGCTATAGATAATGTCTTCACTAATGTGATGGATAGAATTACCTTCTATACTTGCTTAAAAGATTAGTCCAAATGCAAACTGCAGAGACCTAGATCTGCTGGGGCATAATGTGCTGGCAGATCTGGGTCTGTGCAGTTTGTTAGGAATAAACAGTAGAACAAACAACATACACTCTGATCTGCAGGCACATTATGCTATGGCAGATCAGGATCTTTGTTGTTTGCAGTTTGACTTGACTTATAAGCGAGTATAGACAGTGGTCCTTTTTCTTGGGTTTTAATGGCACTCTTAAAGCATTATTTGTTGTTATATGATGCCAAGGAAATGGGTGCTAAGTGACTTTCCTAAAGGGACACAGAGGCAGCCAACCTAGGCTGGCCAGGGTTAGTATTGAACCCACAACATTGATATTACAAGTCTGACACTCTACTAAGTTATCTAGATGCCTTGAAAAAAAATCTGAGCATAAGTAATTTTTTTCAAGCTGTTTGGGATTGGGCATTTTTTCCAAAAACTCCTAGGCACCTTCCTCAAATTAAATGGTTGGACCTTTCCATTGAAAAAGTAAGGGATTCCTTCTATATTCAGAAGAAATCTGTGAAGTGTTGGTTGTTGATGTCTTTCCTTTTACTTGCCTCTGTGACCCATAACTGTGTATAGGTCTGTTGATACAGGTACATATTACAGGCATATTATCTTTGTGTCTACAATGGTCTCACTGGTACCTTTTTTTTAAAAAAATAAGATAAATTGGAAATTTTGCTTTTAAAACATGACTTTATCAGGGATTTGAAAGTAAAAAAGTCTGAGAACATCAAATAAATAAATGGGGAACAAAGTTTAATCTAGATTTAAACAGAAACCAGGAAACATTTGGAAAACTTTACAAGAACTTGAGCTGGAAAATTTTCTCATAATTCATATTCTAATAATGTTTGCAATGCCACATCAGTCATTTGAACAGAGAGCTAAGGTTCAGCTAATCATTACCCTGTGTGTAATATTCTCTATATTTGAAAACAAACACAACATTACCAGTGAAAATAAATTTATGACGATAACAGTCTGATCGGAAGAATAAAAAGAATTTTAATCACTAAAACAACATGTAGAACATGTAATTAACTTGAAATAATGCATTTCACTAAATAATTTTCAAGAAAGATGTATATTGTTGCAGATATTATTGGATGCCATTTGTACTCCACTCATTGAAAACCACTGTAATCTTTTTTTATATCTGTGAAAATGTTTTTTCTCATTTGTTATTTCAGTTGACTTTTGCCCTGACCTTGAAAGAGATATCAATCATTTCTCCAAAGGTAGAAGCTACGTGTGACAGCTATTTCTGTATGACTGCCCAGCTGTAGTGTGACATAGATTTGTGGGCGAGTGACAACAACAACTACTCATTTGACGTCAGGTCAATTTATGTTTTGCCCTGTTTACGCAGTATGGAAGAGAAAATCCCATTCAAATACGTCTCTATGCAGACGTTATTTAGTCTAGCCAATAAACTGGATCCAGACAGCTCCGTAATGGGCAACAATTGGCGCATGTTAGCAGAGAAGCTAGGATATACTACTGAGGATATTCTGGTAAACCAAAAAAATATTTGTTTCCCTTTTTTTTAATCCCAAAACCCTCCTCATAATAATTACATTCCTTTTTCATTGGTTATACATGTTTATGGATCTATTTACACAATTCACATGCTCATTCAGGTGCTAAAATGTAACCTGTGACATCTCCATATATACCAGCATTCGTCAGACATCACCTCAGATCACCAAGGGTAAAACGAGACTAATCATGCATCTAAATCAAGGACTGTTTATCCAGAAAGACAGGGTAATGATTAATGTAAAGTATTCTTATACATAATATTCACCACAGGACTCTGCACTAAAACACTGAAAAGGGCAGAATTAACCCACTGCTTGCCTTTGATGTGTTTACAACTTTTTTAGTTGTACATATTTGCTTGAGCCCATGTTAGTGGAAAGCAAGACAGCAATCAATTTCTGATGGACACCACAGCAATATGACAGCATTGGCATCAACAGTTTGTTGTGGTTTTGCTAAAAGATTTTCATGTTTGTCGGGCTGGTGGTCACTACAAGGTTACTCAAGGTCTATGGTTTTCACCAAGTAAAATCTGGGTTCATGGGGAAGATAATGATAATTGATTGTCAGGCAGAGTTTGAGAAGAGTGAATTTTAAAGAAATAATACAAAAACAACATCTGTCTTGGTTTTTTTTCTTCAACTTTTTATAGCACCTTTACTTCAAAATCATTGAAATGGATTTTTAAAAAAATTGTTTTAATTCTGTTATGCATTAATTAGGTGGGGTCCCTGGAGGCCAAGCAGTATATAAGGTGCTTGCTTTTACTGATTTCACAAGTCTCACCTCTGTCTGCATCAAGTCATGTCTCTGGAAACATGGTATTGTAACAAAGCTTGCCAGTAACTTCCCATGGATTGGTGGTTCTTTCTGGGGTCATCCTGGTTCTTCTAGTTATACTGGCCACCATGTGTAGCCTATCATGGGTGAAAAATGACATTAAACCCATAAAGCACAAAAACACAGTAGGTAGGTGCGTGGGTGGGTGGCTAGGAAGGTAGATAATGTCATACTATATCAGCACAAAACTGGCTATATGGTACTATTTAAAAGTTAATACTTCAAATTTTAAAATGATTGAAAGTTTAATTGTGAAAATAACATACTGCAGAAAATTATTTTGCTAGAAAAGGAGCTGAGATCACTTTTGTCAGAATTTATTTTCTGCATGATATTGTTTACAGTGGCCACTAGATATTAGTAAAAGTAGAGGTGAATTATGTAATCATAAATTACACTCTGGTTTTCTTTATTCTAAGATGATGAATTAATGAATCTTTCAATTAGCTGTTTAGTTGTTAAATTATGGGATATATTTCCATGCTGATGTTAAACTAGAACCTGTTGTTGTGTTGTAATTAATTCTGGCAACTCTTTGTGCCAGTATTTTAGCCATGGGCTGTTGTATCTGCGTAGCCAAAGGTGTCATTGGATGACATCATGACAGGTGTGGCTTGACTGATCTGGTTTGTAGTTGCATGAGTAGGTGCTAGAGTGACATCTTAATCTAAACACTCTGAAAGCTGTCCAGCTGTTCACTTTTTGATAAATTCTGATGGACTAGATTTTTCAGACTCAGGTAAGAGATTCCTTACCAGATTCCTTACCAGAAAATTTTCTGTAGATTCAATGTATGCATTGATGTAATTTATGGTGGAGATAAACAGATGTTTTCATATAAGGAAATAAATTTACATTGTCCCAAGAACACATGAAGGTCTGTATAATGAGTCATTGTAGGTGACAGTGCTGTGTTAATATTCCTTACAGACAGATGCAAAATGAAATTTTCAGGTAAAAGTCACTGGAATGAGAATACAAACCTTTTGTCACACTGGACATTGTTAGCATATTTAGAAGGATGCAAAGAGAGTCCATATATATGCAAGTATTGAACATTTTATCTTTATGTTTTATATTTTAATACTGTATGTTTTTTAAAAATATTTTTCATTGGAATGGGGGATGATCTATAGGTAGCAGCTTAATGCACTTAGAACAAATATAGTTCATTGTAGAAATTCTGTGTCACTTTATACAGCATCAATTAAATTAATTCCACACAAGTCAAAGATTCTTTTATGAATATGAAATATTCACATTTTTTCTTCATGTACATAACACAGACCTTAAAAATGCAAATCTTCTCAAAATAAAGCATGTGCTCAAGATTGCTGATGAACAAGCAAATTATCAGTAGAATTTGTAATTAGCAGGGCATGGCTTGGCATGAAACCAAGGGTAAGGAGAGGGAGTGCTGCTGTATTGGTTTTCTTTTCCTAATGTGCATAGAGCTGAAGTGATTCAGATGGTTAAGAGTTTGAATTCTACCCAGACTAGTCTGGGTTAGATCCCATGGTGTGTCATTGAGGTAGACCCTACTCCTATTGCCTCTGCACAAAGGAGACTTTCATGTGCAGATATGTCATTAAACACTAACTAACATTTACCTTTGAGGGATGTAATCATAGCAGTAAATGTTTTAGCATTTCATAAACTCAATTTTGACTTTTTCCAAAACCTTTTTATGTGTGACAATTTAAGTAAATCCTATGATGTGAGAGATTAAATGATGGATTTAACAAAACTCTATGGAATATAGTAAACGTGTACCTTTGATTTGTCTGAACCTGAGCTAGGCTGTTGTAAAAACTTCCCTCTATGTATGATTTTGCAAATTTCAGTTTTCCACAAGTTTCACATATGAAATTTTGAACTATTTTACATAACAAAACTTCCTGCACAAGGGCTTAATGACCTGTCCCCACCCATACTTCAGCACAACATAAGCTTTATTTTTTTGATGACCAGCCCTGCCATGAGGTGAACCAGCTTTTGCCAAAACCAGCCTGATCATCTTGATTCATGGACATAAATGTGCAGATCTTTTTAAGTTGTCAGTCATATTCTACAATGTGCTTTTGAAGCTTTGTCAACAGCATGTAAGCCACTTATTGATACATTTAATGGGGCAAACAAGGCTCTTTTAGTCTGGTTCATGATCTAGACTGGTATAAAGGTATTTGTTTCAAGGATGAATGCATTCTTGCCATTGGCTGATGCGTTAGCAAATCTGGTGCTTGTTTATATTGTCCCAGTACAGATATAGCAGAAGTAAACTGGTAATGAATCACTCATGATGACATGTTTTTACATGTGCACTTGTCATAGCTGTCATTTTGTGGTTTATCAAACTTTTAATGATAAAAATTACTTGAATGTACTGCACCTTTTCCTTATTGTAAAAATTGAAAGTAGATGATATAAAGATGTAGAGAAATATATACAGTTAGACTGGAAACAAAAACAAAAATCCAGCGATGCAGTGTTCATAACAACAGAATAGAAAGCCAGCTGCTAAAATGTAAATGAAGGTATGATTGTGTTCTAGATAAATATAAAACTTATATAGAACCTTTCTTCATACTAATATTGTAATTAGATAAGACAGGGCGGCCACACTATTTTGTGAAGTATTCATACTTTTAATCTGTGGTTAAATCTGCAATGCAAGGAAATCAATAAAGAAGTCAACAGAAATAGATTAAAAAAATCAAGGTACAGTACAACTTGTCTTGAAAGACCATGGCTATGAGAAATCACATGTGTTCAGATACCATATTCTCAGTTCACATATTTCTTGATGATATAATGTTTTATGACCTGTTGTTGTGGGCTTAACGCCATATTTCAGCTGTTGATCGGCAATAGCAACAGGTAAGTATTACATCATTAAAATTAGTTTTACTCCACCACCAACTACATTTTTTGGCAGAAGTAGTGGGGTTTTTTTTAAGACAGGTTCTACTGTACTGTTATTTGTGAATGGCTTGCACATGGGATAAGCAAGAAGCATATCAGTTTTTGGAGTCAGAAGGTCAAAGATCATAGTCACTGTGACTGAAAGAAGAAAAAATAGCTTCCACACAGTATCATGAGTTTCTGCACCATCTACAGTTACTACGTTTTGTGGATGGCTTGTAATTGGGGTAAAGAAGAAACCTATCACGGTCAAAAGGTGAAATATCAAGGTTATTGTGACCGAAAGAAGAAACATGGTTTCTACAAAGTAACTCTGAGTTTACCACCATCTGCAATTAACAAACTTTCTAGATGGTTTGGGTAATTTAAAAGCTTAAATTATTTTCTGTCTATGTGATCAGATTCAAAGTCAATGGCCTTGACAAAGAATTTTTTGTCCTAAACTCCGGTTATCTTGTGAATATGTTCATTCAGACGTATAAGAAAATATTTTTGTTTCCAGTTTGTTCTGTTGTGGTTGATTCAGTTTGCCTCAGAGTACCTGGAAAGAGCCAACATGGTGTAACCCTATGATAATTAATTTCAGCTTGTAACTTGCTTATGTGATTAGTTACAACTTTGAAAATTTGTGTTATTGCTTAGAATGTATTGAAGAAGATTAATATAGCAATAGCTGGAATTTTCCTATAACTTGGTTTATATTTAAACAGAGAATTGTTTTATACTCCTGAGCATGTAAACATTGTCAAACTAGGTGACTAAGTCTATAATTACCATCTTTACTTGCCTATAAGTTGTCTAAAATTGCAAACAACAAAGATCCTGATCATTCATAGCATAATGCACCAGCAGATCATGGTCTTTCTTGTTCTACTGATTACTCTAGACAACTGCACAGACCCAGATCTTCTGGTGCATTATGCAATTTCACATTTTGGTCTGTGCATTTTACAGTTGGACTTGACTTATAAGTGAATATAAATGGTATTTCCACTCTTTTCAAGGAAAATGTTGGAGTTATGTTATCCCGTCTGCCTGTTCTCCAATGTTTATATTTATAGACATAAGCTACATAATTTTCTGAAACACAGTCAACCTGTTCGAAGAAGCCATCATTCAGAAGTGAAAAAATAGTCTGTGAAGATAGATGATGTCTCTAAAGACAGATGATGTCTGAAGATAGATGACTGTTTAACAGAGATTTAATTTTACTGTAGTTTGATATAAGAAATCTGACAAAGTGGCAGCTCTAAAGGCTTGTAAATTCTAAAGGGAGGTAACCTTAATGTAAGTCTGGGCACAACAAAAAAGTTTGTATCACAGTATGCCACCATATTTCTAAACATATTGTGATACATAACCATGGTATACTGCAATTATATTAGAAACAAGGAATTTAATTTTCTGGATCAGGGACCTGAAACTTTTTAAAGAAACATTTTTCTATCAGTCAGAAGCTGGAAAAAATATCGCACTCTAATTTATAGTAAAATAATACCATATTATATCCATTATATTATTTGAAATACAATTAATTGAAATGAAAGAATATATAAAATCTCAAAGGAAATTCAGTGCCCCCTCCTCCAGTTAAATGCAGAGTGTCTAAGTTAATCATTGCGTAAGTTGTTAACTAAAAACTGTACAAAAAATTGGAATATTAAGCTTACATGAACAACCTGTAATAGAACATTCTGGAGAGTTTCTTTATAAAAACAGAAAGTGTTGACACTGGAGCCTACAGTTTACTAGCTACATTATGGATATAATAGGCAGGGAAACATTGAGTGGGATGCCAGCACCCAAGTAAGATACTTATCACTGAAGGTCAATAAGCATAAAACACACCAGCTCAACAAATGAGAAAATATTTAGTGGACTTTGGAAATTACGTAAAAATCAGAAAACAACTGCTCTCCTGAAAATCATAGGATGATTTGCAGTCTTATACAAAAGAATACTTGTGCTTTACACATTAATATACGCTAGTAAATAACTAAAATAATTACATTTTTCCCCTCAAAGTTTCCAAAATTTAGGATTTGGCCCAAATATCTTTCACAGCATCCCATTTGGCCACCATTTTGGGATATGTGACATGTATCAAACATGTGATTTAGGGATCACGAATATAATTGCATTTGTAATATTTAAAATTAATTTTTGACAAAATACAACTGTTTGGATAACAGCATAATAAATTTTTTATTTTGTCATTTAAAATGAAAACTTGATGTTAATATCAGTAAATTTAATACAAAAAAGTTACTCCAGAATGACCATATATTCCTTACTGACGGAAACTACTGTTGTACTGGTACAATGAAAAATTACCATGGTTCATACCACAGAAAAAATACTGTGGTAAACCAGTAAATACTGTGCACATCTCCTTTAAGGCCAGTTTGACTGTATTATTAATTGATTGGTTCCACAGTTAACTGATCGATTAATTGTTTTGTTTGGATTTTTCTGTAGGCTGCAGAATTTCGCCAGGCAAAGCATGGAAGGAATACACTCAAGCTGCTGTATGAAGACTACATGCAGAAGCTGGACAGCACAGTGAATGAAGTGATAGAAGCACTAAAGGACATCGACAGGCCTGACGCTGTCAAGGTCCTACAAGAAGCTATGCCAGGTATTATGAAGTTCTCTACAGCATTGGTTCTAATATATCTCTACTTGTTTCAGCTCATTTTTAATTGTGGAGGGGGCATATAGTGTAACCTTTGTTCATATAACCTATCTGTACTTCCCATCTTCAAATGTAATGCATTTTGTTTCCACTCAGTAACTTTGGAATGACTTTGTGGAATGAACTCAGTAACTTTTGTAGGACTTGTGGATTGACGCCAAATTTTGTGAGGCATAATATTAAGAATACATAGGTCAGAATTAATTTTTCACTTTTCTTCCATCAAAATTTTACCAAGTTTGACCCCTCTGTGTTGTAGAAGTTTGCCCTCGAATGGTGAATTGAAATTATAAATGTTGAAGGAGTCCATGGAATTTAACCAAATTTGGTATGGGTCCTAGTGTAATGAAACTTAGGTTAAGTTTGATGTTCACCATCATTTGGTCTAAATCTGAGTTACGGCTCCCATTTGATCTAGAAGTCATACCTGCCAACCTTCTAGGCAGTGTCGATAGGGAGTGGTGTTCAAGATTCAAAAGATTGTTTTGTGGTCCCAAATGGGGTTAGTGCATATGACCGAAATAAGCAGATTTGTATAATTGAAAATAAATAACACACACACACACACACACACACACACACACACACACAGTTTCTTAAATCCATTGGACTATGGAATATAGTATTAACTTGTACTGTTGCAGCCTTTACAGTTCTCAATAGTTCATTGGAGGCTTTGAAGGTAATGCAAGAGTATTCATCTTTGCACTCATCTTTAGAGACTTGGTTTAGATTTTAACAAAGATTTTGCTGAATCTTTCTTAATGTGTAAAATGATCTTTTTTGCATTGAAGTGGTGTGAGGGAGTGTCAGACTTCTTTTGAATTTCTTAGTGATATTACTGTCTGGGAACATTTCCTTAGATGGGTCTGAAAATGATCCACAGTTGCAAATGCTAGATTGTGTTTTACTGCAAAATAGAAGATAAAGATTTGAGCATTTGTACTTGGTCTGTCAGTGGTTCTTTAAGCTGATTAGTTATTTTTGGGATTAAGCTCTGCAGTCATGTGTTGTCCTGATGCATGGTGGGGTTGACGGATGTGATATACCATATATACTCACTTACAACTTGAGCCAAACTGCAAACAACACAGATCCTGATCTGCTCTAGCATAATGTGACTGCTGATTAGGGTCTGTTTTGCTTGTTTTACTGATTACTCCTAACAAACTGTAAAGACCCAGAGCTGCAGGTGTATAATGGGACAGCAGATCTGGGTCTGTGCAGTTTGAAGTGGGTTCATCTTATGAGCAAGTATATATGGTACTTCAGAATGTTTGTGACTGTTGACAGTTGTCATATACTTAAAAATGTTTGTGACTGTTGACAGATGTCATATACTTCAAACTTTGTGACAGTGACTGTTGACAGATGTCATATGCATCAGAATGTTTGTGACTGTTAACAGATGTCATATACTTAAGAATCTTTGTGACTGTTGACAGATGTCATATACTTAAAAATGTTTGGGACTGTTGACAGATGTCATATACTTCAAACTGTTTGGGACTGTGACTGTTGACAGATGTAATATACTCCAGAATGTTTGTGACTGTTGACAGATGTCATATACTTAAGAATCTTTGTGACTGTTGACAGATGTCATATACTTAAGAATCTTTGTGACTGTTGACAGATGTCATATACTTCAGAATGTTTGTAGCATGTGCTAAGTTTAAAATGCTCACCCTTGCTGTTGTATTTTGTACTCAGTCTCGATCAGTCAGGAGTTGTGAAATTAGATCTGGCTGTGTTTTGCTTGCTTCATAGATCGCTCATTCTTCTCTGAATCACATCTGTGTTGCAGCATTTTGCTTTCAGAAATGAATCACATTTCCACACTGTTCATAACTTTGTCATTCCAACTTCAAAAATTGTTTGCATTTTATATACAGTATCAAATAAAATCAAACTTCAATGAAAGTTGGCAATAATCTTCCATGAGCATCAAGCATGAAGCTGTGTTAGTCATGAATATTTACTATTTAAACTGGTTTGTGGCATATAATGCTCTAACAAGAAAAGTTCTGCTTTCTCTTTTTTCTTACAAATTTATTGGAAATCATTTTTATATAAACACAGCTGTGTCTAGGGGCTTGGAAGTAAAGAATTGTGTTTTTCATTTAACATTCCATGATGAGACAGGCATGAGAAGATTACCCATGCTGTTGAAACTCGGTACTAATTTGTCTTTTTTATCTGTACTTCTTCAAGAAAAATTAGGACTGTATGGGTTCTGTAAAAGCAGCACATTACCCTAGTGGTTGACTCAGATTCAGGAGTTTGTGAGTAATAATCTTGACACTGTCGTTATTCAATGCCCTTGAGCAGAAACATTTAACCTTGATGGCCCTTGTTAGTGAGCTACCATCCGGAGTCATGGTGGGGTGTGTAGGTGTTTAATTTATGATGGTCCATCCAAGAGGAGTCATTTATTCTCATTTTTGTCATGCCCAAGAAACAAGTTGAAGACAGATGACTTTGACCACATACGATTCTTCAGTTTCAGTATTTCTTACATTTTTGTCTGTTTGTTGATCCTCTTATCTATACTTTTGTTTCTGGGGCAAAACATCAGTACTGTTTAAGATATTATTCTCTTTCAATGTTTTGTTTCACACAAAATTACTGTATCATGCTTACTTTATTCCATCCTATTAATCAAATCATCATTGACTTAAAATAATCACTTTATCTTTCTTTGTTTTGTGCATCATGACAAAACAGTAATTTCACTACTGACTTACAGATTACACATGACTGTACAGTAGAATACTGGCTCTTCCCTTGACCACCTTAAATAAGTTTCACTTAGAAAACAGCTAGTCATGCTTTATAAATAGTATCTGGATAAACCTGTTGCCCAACTCTCCAAGATCAAAAGACTGTTGGCTTATGTGAGAAACCTGGGATGTATAGGAAATCCAGAGAAACTGTATATGGCTATTCTTTGTTACCCATGAACTGACTGACTTTACAGACAGGTTTTAAATATTGAATGACCTCTGACCCCAGTGAAAAGGGATGTAACACATCTTCTCAAAGAGGAACTTTTTAATCAGAGGTAGGTTTGATTCACAGGCAAATAGATGAAGATATCGAACTGTACCTGTGCCCTGATGATAAAAACTACCTCACTTTTGAATTTGACTTATTGACACCTTTGAGTTACACTGTCAACATGACTGTAGTTACAAGTTATATACTTGTATGAGCCAATATAAAATGAATGTAAATTATATATACATATATATATGTATCAGGGCTTTTGGAATGCCACTTTTTGCCAGTCATGACTGTTTGAAGTGCTGAAATGTCTGTTTTCAGAATACCCCAGCAGGATCAGTTGTATATTATTATTGAGTAGCAATTTAATAAAGATCCCCCCCTTGCCCCAATGGTGATACCTACTCCCTTCAGTATCTCTCAGACGAGCTGTGATATGTGACATAAATGGTGCATGTGGCAGCTTGCATTGTTACCAAACCCCAGTCACTTTGGTAATGATATGACTTGGTTACTTCATCAAATAAACAGTTTATATGTATCCTTATATCTAATACATGTCATTCATGCTTTAGATGACATTAAGATATTAGGACAGGAACTCTTAGCAGTAATAACAGTGCAGTTTGTATAGTATTGGAATGAAATACTGGACACAGCTGATAAAAATGGTAACCCTTGCAAGACAAGACAAATGTTCTCAAAAAATGGCAGGATGAGTTATCCTGGCTCCTGTGACAGTAAAGTATATGCCATGTTCTGCACATTATACCAGAAACATTGATTAAAGAAGAATTTTGTTACCTCAGGATTAATGAAATTTAGAAAACCAGCTCTGGTGATGCATGCCATTGGCATGGTCTATATGCTTGATCTGAATGATGACTACAGTGCAGAGGGAAAAATGCAGATGAAGTTATGAATACCTTTTTTTAGGAACATTTTCAATACTGGCATGGATAATTTCCTGATGTACAGGTTCCAGTCTTTGAGTAAACTGAGCCAGCTGAATTGTAACTGTTATTACATCAAAACTGTACCAAGATCACAATTTTGTGACTGAATTACTTTCTTTGATATTAGATCTGTTCCAGGAAAGCATGATGTCAGAAACACAGGAGTGTCAAGTTATTGGGATTATGCTGGATGAATTGACTGATTTGTTAGTGCAGAAACATTTGATTCTCAACATATCATATTTGTACATTTTTTCTAAACTTTCTGTTTTATTTTGTTGAATGAATTTATCCTTCCATCTCTCTCTTTGTCTCTCTGTCTGTCTGTCTCTCATTGACATTACTTCAGTAGCTGTTTAACAAGTTTAATCTTTTAGTACTTGATTATCTCCCCATGACCATAAAAAACATCCTTTGGAGGGTCCAGAGTGTACAAAAGCCCTGTGTGGGGTAAGTGGGTGGGGGGTTCATTCATGGTGGAAATGGAAATATTAGACATGCTATATCTTCTTGACATGTTATTGCATACATTGTCCATAAACCTTTTGAAAACTTAATATTTCCTTCTTGTCCATCACATGTCTCTTTGATAAGTCGCAGACTTAATTTATTTGATTGATTAATTATTAATTAATGATTTAATGAAGTTTTGGAACAGTAAATAGTATAATTCAGCATTTTTTCAGAAATAGAGCGGCGATACCGTGAAGACACTTCTAGATACAGGCCTGGAGATCCCAGAGAAGGATCCGACATGGAGTCCCTTCCCAGCACACCCTACCCATACCCATCATATCACATGAGTCAACAGTCTGGCCCATCTAAATCAACCAAGGACAGTCCATCTTTCTCACAAAATTTTAGTCACCACGGTGATAAAATTATGAATGGTAACATGGGAAATCCATCAAAACCTTATCGACATCTTAACAGTTCAGGGCCTTTTAATGCCAATGTTGGTGTGCATACATCTGAACATTATGGTGTACAAAACATAAACATTCCTGCCAGTCATTCACATGTTCACCCAACATATTCACGTGCCCTCAGCTGTGGGCAGGTTATGGACAGCCACAGAAAACAGCCAAAATCAGATAGCATGATAGTTCACCACACAATAGGTAATCATACCACCCAGTTTTATCACGAGTCCATGGATCATAGTCCTTCAATCCAGGAGGATCCAATACCAGTCCCACTTGGTCTTGTCCGTGCACAGCAGTTTGCTCAACATAGTCAAGGTTATCAGTCACTGCTTAGGAAATTAGACCAAGAAGATATTGCCATTGATTCAGGGGAGATAACTGTGTCAGAGTCTCAGGATATGCATCATGGTAGTGCAGTATACCACAGACAACTGTCAGAGGAAAATAATTATTGTCAGCCACTTGTTGATCCGATGAAGCATGGTTTGACTTTGAATATTCCTGCAGCCGTTCAAAGAAGTCAAGGCAGAAAAATAGGTGAGAATGATATTTTCTACAGTCCCGGACCAACACCTACTACTCCAGTATCCCCTATGGTTAAACTGGAGGAAATGGCCAAAGACAATAGATTTAGGCCGGACAGAGACTATGAACTGCTTATGCAGGAAAAAATCAAACAAGAGCTTATTCAGAGGAAGATTCCAATAGGACATTTGGATGAAAGAAATAAAAATGGCTGTTCAAATGATAGAGATGTTTTCCGAAATATCCCAGAAAAGGTACCCAAAATTAAGGCTGAAGATTCTGGGATCAAATCCAAGGGGATCAGTGACAAGGAACCACCCAACACATTCCCACGGATAAAAGCCTCTTGTTCCTCCTCTTCTTCATCTTTGACCACTTCCAAATCTACTTCATCAGTGTCCAGTCAGAACACTCTCACCAAGTCAATCTCAATGCCTGGGGACATGAAGCCAGCAGAGTTCAGAAAAGGTATACATTTGTTATTATATAAATGAGATCAATTTATTGGAAAATTTCTCACCCATATTTTCTTTGTTGTATGGTATCATGATACATGCTTTATTGTATGATATCATGACATATGCTTTGTTGTTTCAACCATTCTGACATCATGCTTCATTCATGTTTTTACTATAGTTGGTGCCATATAGTCATTTGCTAATCGTGTAAACAATTATGGAAGTGTTTTCTTTTATCAGCTGTTAAAACAGAGAGGTGTGAATTAATATTTCTCATAATGTATTTAAAAAATAGAACAATACATGTTACATAGTTGAAAAATCTCGAAAAATCCACTTGCCCATTCTGGTAGGTATGCTGAGGTTTTTTTTTTACTCACACAGTGTAAACACTTACTCAACCAGTTATTATAGAAATAGAAAATTTATTGATCTTAACAAGTTAAATTTGATCATAAGAAAGGTTGTTTTTCATGCTCATTCATGACTTATCTTACACTATAAATACCTGAAAATTTAGAATAGTCCGAACTTCTCAAAATAAGTATTTATTAGTAATGAAACCAGTCAGCTCTCCCACTAGATCAGCATTTATTAGTATTGAAACCAGTCAGCTCTCCCTCTAGATCAGCATTTATTAGTATTGAAACCAGTCAGTTCTCCCTCTAGATCAGCATTTATTAGTATTGAAACCAGTCAGCTCTCCCCCTAGATAAGCTTTTATTAGTATTGAAACCAGTCAGCTCTCCCTCTAGATAAGCATTTATTAGTAATGAAACCAGTCAGCTCTTCCTCTAGATAAACATTTATTAGTAATGAAACCAGTCAGCTCTCCCCCTAGATAAGCATTTATTAGTAATGAAACCAGTCAGCTCTCCCACTAGATAAGCATTTAGCAGTATTGAAACCAGTCAGCTCTCCCCCTAGATAAGCATTTATTAGTATTGAAACCAGTCAGCTCTCCCTCTAGATAAGCATTTATTAGTATTGAAACCATTTTGAAACCAGTCAGCTCTTCCCCTAGATAAGCTTTTATTAGTATTGAAACCAGTCAGCTCTCCCTCTAGATAAGCATTTATTAGTAATGAAACCAGTCAGCTCTTCCTCTAGATAAACATTTATTAGTAATGAAACCAGTCAGCTCTCCCCCTAGATAAGCATTTATTAGTAATGAAACCAGTCAGCTCTCCCACTAGATAAGCATTTAGCAGTATTGAAACAAGTCAGCTCTCCCCCTAGATAAGCATTTATTAGTATTGAAACCAGTCAGCTCTCCCTCTAGATCAGCATTTATTAGTAATGAAACCAGTCAGCTCTCCCTCTAGATAAGCATTTATTAGTAATGAAACCAGTCAGCTCTCCCTCTAGATAAGCATTTATTAGTCAGCTCTTCCTCTAGATAAGCATTTGTTAGTATTGAAACCAGTCAGCTCTCCCTCTAGATAAGCATTTATTAGTATTGAAACCATATTGAAACCAGTCAGCTCTCCCCCTAGATAAGCTTTTATTAGTATTGAAACCAGTCAGCTCTCCCTCTAGATAAGCAATTTATTAGTAATGAAACCAGTCAGCTCTTCCTCTAGATAAACATTTATTAGTAATGAAACCAGTCAGCTCTCCCACTAGATAAGCATTTAGCAGTATTGAAACCAGTCAGCTCTCCCCCTAGATAAGCATTTATTAGTAATGAAACCAGTCAGCTCTCCCTCTAGATAAGCATTTATTAGTAATGAAACCAGTCAGCTCTCCCTCTAGATAAGCATTTATTAGTCAGCTCTTCCTCTAGATAAGCATTTGTTAGTATTGAAACCAGTCAGCTCTCCCTCTAGATAAGCATTTATTAGTATTGAAACCATATTGAAACCAGTCAGCTCTCCCCCTAGATAAGCTTTTATTAGTATTGAAACCAGTCAGCTCTCCCTCTAGATAAGCATTTATTAGTAATGAAACCAGTCAGCTCTTCCTCTAGATAAGCATTTATTAGTAATGAAACCAGTCAGCTCTCCCCCTAGATAAGCATTTATTAGTATTAAAAAGTGAGAGCAAAGCACTTGTGTGTTCTTGACCAAAACAATTTGAAAATAAACTTGTGGTAGAATTATGGACTTTCAGTGATCAAAGCAGGCAACATTCTTGATGGAATATCCTCTTCATTAAAGAGATCACTAGTCAGTTCATCAGCACCTGCCAGATTGATGAGTGATTGGACTTGACAATGGGAAATTTTTAATCACTCTACTGAGTTTCTCAAGTGAATTTTCAACTTGTAGCATTGACCATTCTGTATATTAAGGGATACATACTTACTGATTACTGAAACTGATATGTAAAGGATTGGAAACTTTCTCCCCAGCCCTCCAAATATTTCCCATTATCTCGTGTTATGCAGATGAGATTCTGAGTGCACTGTAAGATCATAAGTTCGATTTGTTGAGTGGGCCACAGAATTTCATTCATGATGCATACTGTGCAAACCAAACTGTTCTATACTTCATCATTAACAAAAATAATTAATAAAGCATTATTCCATCTCTTGTTGCCACACATTTTACAGATGTCTTTCATAAGTGACAAGATTTCATATTGGATTCACCAGTTTGGATGCCGTCTATCCAAAAGGTTTAAATTCTGAGATGTACATTTTATTAATGGCTAAATTCATAGAAAATGTATTTAAATCAAGTCTGCATATTTAAAGGAAAATAAAACTATTTCAGTTTTTTAACAACTGTATACTGTCATAAATTATCATGTTTTAGTGCCATGAAAAGTTTATACTGGCAAACTGTATACTGTCATAAATTATCATGTTCTAATACCATGCAAATTGTACACTGTCATAAAACCATGTAACAAATTTTTTTAGTTCCTGGGTAGTAAGTGTTATTTCCTTATTGCTTATGCCTCAAAAGTATAGAAAATGGCTATTATTCCCCACAAACTTAGCTTTTGTGACCAGGACAGTGATATTTTGAAATTTACCTATTTTCCAGAACATTCCAGATAGATTCAGTGCTGAG
>JAECUM010002594.1:0-177019 GCA_016617855.1 Megalonaias nervosa
GTACCATGCAATTTTTCAGAAAACATTTTTACACTAATACTGTAATAGTTTATTATCCTTCTAAACCGGTACTTTAAATTATTATTCCTTTAACTAACACACAAACACAAATTTTAAGAAAAATGTCATGTGACCCTTTAAGCACTGAAGATTTTACTTTAGATTCAATTGTTAGAAAATATATTTTTACAGTTGTCCTGTGTGGTTACAGAGCATTAGAATTGGGACCACTGTGTTACACTAACAGGATTGTATGAAGTGATTAGAAGTGTATGAATGCTAAGAATATTTTTACCTGGTGGATTCCAGAATGAATATAGGTTTTGGTTCTTTATCTCATTTTTATCTCCATGTAAATAAGATGTGAAACCAAAATATGTGATCCTGTTTGGCACCATGTTGCCTGAACTGAGATGGGACACTGTAAAACCTATATCAATCAATCAACATTAGTTCAGTCAATTTTTTAAGTCAAATCCTAGATTTGTTGTTTTGGTAATGACAAACATTATTCATTTTAATAAACTGTAAAAATACTTTCTGAATAAATATATAGAAATCTCTAAGTGCACAATTAATATAGACCAAGTCCATTTCCTAGCTAAAAATTTTCTAAGTCTACATTTCCAGCTATGTCCAAGCCAAATTATGACTAAGTTCTTATTTCCGAGGTTTTCTGAGGCTAAAATAAACTAAGTTCTCATGTCCAAGGCTTTGTCCAAGGTATTTCCAAGGTTTTTTTAATATATGAGATAATGTCTGAGGTTTGCTTATAAAACCTTGGACAAAATATCAGCATTGTCCGAGGTTTCCTAGGTTTTCCTAGGAAAACCATGGAAAAGCCTCTGACGTCCTAGGTTTGAGGTCAAAATTCCAAGTATAACCTCAAAAAATGTACAGCTGGGTTATTTCCTTGTTATAATTATGAACATTTTTCATATTCCTTCTCAAAGAAAGGAACAATATTTAGATATGTCCTTGAGGAATATTAGAATTTTGTAGACATTTAAAAAAAATACTGTTTTCAATACTGGTCCCCATTTCACATGTGTCATTTTAGTTGCCTCCATACTCCTGGCATAGAATGTGTAAAAACTCATACTGCAAGGCTACGACAGATGAAGAAAGAGCTTATGTCACCTGTAGTATGTTTGAAGCTTATGGACGAGAGTGTTCGATTAGTGGAGTCTATGTGGCGTGGAGATCCAGCAATTTCTGTCGTATGTAACATTTGTTCGATTTCTGTAGCAATGGGTAGATCAAATCAACATACATTTTCTATTCATCAAAGGTATTCTTAAAATCAGTGATACAGTCCAGTTTTCCTAAAAGGAAATAGGTACAAAACATAAAATCAGATGTACAGTTCCAGCAATTTGACAGTTGTTTGATTTTAATTATGATCAAGTTAACATAATAAAACTTCCAGAATTTGTTCATTTTGAGTTCCTGTCCTTGACTTTTGAATTTCACAAATCCTGATATATACAGGGTATTTTATTTCAAGTTTCATATTCACTTTTTTAGAGTTTTAGACTGGAGTATGAATTGTGTGTTTAAAAAGTTCAGAAAATATGGGAATTTCATTTCTATCTTATGATAGGCTTTCATAAATAGAAGTAAATTTGTGGTTAAATACAACATCTTTTTGAAAGAATTACAAGTGATAGACACTGCTTAATGAAAATAGAACATGTATTTATGCTTTTAATGAAATTTGTTTGCATATTTGACATTTCATACTTTTGATGTAAAAATAAAAAAGTGTTAAATGTGACCATAGGTAAAATGTGATATTGGGGCAAGTGTGAGGTATGACAGTATTTAAAGATGTGATCTTGGTACAAGTATGAGAGTGTGTAGAATGACAATAGGTAATAGTGTGACAATAGGTAAAGATGTGACATTGGGGCAAATGTCAGATGCAACAATAGGAAAAGATGTGATATTAAGGCAAGTAGACGTTTAAGGGCTTATACTCGAGCATGTGGTGGCCAAGCTAAAATAATTAGCTTTTTAAAATGGATCTCAGCCTGGAGAATGTCATTAGGTCAACTGCTGTTTCGATGTGGTCATTAAACAGTCATTTGAAGGTATCTGAGTGGTGAGTGGATGTTGATACTGGAAATATAACGGGGATCATAAAAGAATGAAATTATCGGTATTTTTTGTTTCTTCCTAAAATACGTTCCCTGATCATAATACCTTAGGAGAACTACTTCTATTTCTTTGCTAATCCAGCCTTCCAAGGCTAATACATTGGAGCTAAAAAGCAAAAAGTTAACTGCCCACCTTGGTGTCTGTTAGATAGAGTGACCTCCATTTGATACAGCGAATGGCGCTTAATCCAGCAAATACTTCAGTTACTACTCCTGCTTGTGCATAGTAGTACACACTCTACAGACAAAGAGGCTGCACAATACACATACAAACATTTGGAAGTTTTCTACCTTAAAAGGAAGCTGGAGGAGTGTTTTCTTCGAAGGGAAATATACTCCATCTATAAATGTCTAACTTTTCTTTCTTTCTATGACAAAATTTCTGACTTTTCAGTGATAGTATAGTACCAGCCACCAGAAGAACAAACTTTGCTGCCAGACACTTCTTGTATACCGTGCCTAGCTCTGTGCCTCAGAATCCAAGAACCCAATTTCTACAGGCACTTTCATGGATAGTCTAACATGCATAGTGCTGTTAAACACTAGTGGTGTACATTGCCCAGCTTGTTGCCTCAGTGTCTTAGAGATGTCATTTCACTTGATCTCAATCACTCCGGTGGCCTAAGTGGTTAGAGTATCTGCCTCAGGAGGTTGTGGGTCAAACCCCAGCTGAGTCATGCAAAAGACTTATAAAAATGGTACTAACAGCTGCCTCGCTTGGTGCTCAGCATTAAGAGGTTAGTGCCTTCCCTTGAACTTTAGTTGGCAGTTCTATAAGTCCCACATACCAACTTTCCATTTGTATACCCATTGGTTGACTGAGATAGCACATTTGTTATTCAAAGCAATCCTTTGTACACATTGATTGTTAGTCTTTATTGATACACAGCAGTTAGTGCATAATGTTGAGGCATGGATTCTGTGTTGAATCTAGTATCAATAGGCAGAACACAGTTTATCTTCTCCCACCCGAATCCCACAGGACATGTGTAGGTGTCTATTTATAAACTGGCCCATATCTAGAAATAGTGGCCCAACATACACTGGCCAAGGCCTTAAAGACATATAAGAACTAGCAACTGGTGAAATGAGATGCAGTGCTCTCTATGTCCACCTTTCTTAAGACCATCATAAGGCTAAGATACGGTTACATCCTTTATCATCTAATCTCCTCTTTAAGGATCAGATACATGAATTCCAGAAACAAGCCATTAAGGACGCAAATTGTCCTCCCTAGCAGGCTCATCAACAGCAGAGGGGTTTGCAAGGCAATCAACAGAAAAATGCAGGGACATTCCTAGAACACAAGACACTAGCGAGCAGTCAAAAACTGTCAAAAACAAGTTCTCCCAAACAAAAGTGGAAAAGTGGCAAAGAGATCGTTGTTGCCAGCGTTTCTCTCCAAAAGAGACTTCTATCTCACAATGACATCTTCACTCCACCTTATGCAGATTCCAGTAGTGGGAGGCTGCAATCCTTTGCTGCCATATGGGAAAAGGTTTGCCATGATGACCTATTGATCTGAGGGATTCGGTATCACTTTCAGCACACCTTTATTCAGGATTATCTCAGTTACAAACACTGCCCTCTTCAGCTGATCATCAACATAAGCCCACTCAATCAACTAATTTCTGCCCCTTGGTTCATGACGGAACTCCATGATAGGTTCTAAATGCTGTTCAGTTGGGCGAATATACAATCAGCTTGGACTTACAAAATGCATGACTTCATGTCTTCACTGACATGGCTTCCATGAAGTGCATGTTTCACCAACAAAGACTACATTCTACAAGATCAGAAGGTGAGTTATCTTACAGCAAGACATGGTATCCTTTGTTACTCTTCTTCTCAACCTCAGTTTCTTTGTCAACAAGGACCTCGTGAACCATGTACCATCTCAAGATTTTGATCATCTAGGTTTAGAATTCAACACTCAAGTAAACTGAGTATATCTCCCTCAGGAACGTGCATTGAATTAGGACATTGGTCGCTTCCTTGCTTATATGGGGCAATCCACTCATCAGGGAATTACTTTGCCTGCTGGGTTTGCTCAGTGTGGCAGCAGATGTCCTAATCCTAGTTTGCCATCTTAGGTGCCCATTACAGTGATTCTTGTATCCAAATGGAGGCCATGCTTTTGCCCATTGGGCCAACTTCTCAGAATCGGTGCAATTCAAGATTCCTTCTTGAAGATGGGGAAACCTGACTTGACTTACCTTGGGGATACTTCTGCAAGTACAACATCTGTAAATCATAATCAGTATGGATGCAAGCACAGGGGACTGGTGGTGTGTGTGTGTGGGGGGGGGGGGCATGCCTAGTTCCATCATTCTGGGAAGCAAATGGAGTGTGGCCCTCTCAGGATAGTCATTTACATATCAACATTCTTTAGATGAATGAGATGAAAGCTATTTTGAAAGCTTTTCATTGATGGTTAGAGAATCTACATTGGAAGGTAATTCTCATTCTGTCCAAAACTCCACTCTAGCATCTTATCTCATACATCGATGTGGAACTAAGTCCTCATAAACTGCATTCTTGTTTGGGATTTTTTAAAGTGGTGTCTTTAATGACAAATCCATACCCATGATTGTCATATTCCAGGCTGACTATATGTATTAGTGGACTCATTTTCTTCATCCTTTGGCTTTTCTCAATATGGGCCTGATAGGATTTACCAAATTTGGACCTATTTACAACAAGGTGGAATGCCAGACTCCCACTCTTTGTTTGGCCAGTCCTGTATCTGATGGCCTGGGCAGTCAATGCTCCTTCTTTCGATTGAAATGGCCTGGATGTATAGGCATATCCTCCAATACTTATGATTCTTAAGGTGATGCTGGAAGCAAGAGAATCATTGTGCTGCCTCATCCAGATTGTTTCACGCAAATGGGAAAAATCTTGGATCGACAATATCATCAATCTTGCAACCAAATCTCCAGGAAAATCGAGATATTCCCTTAACTGCTGAAATGACCAAAATGGCAGATGTTTAATCCCATCCAGAGCTGCTGAACCTGCACATCTGGCTCTTAACTTAAACTCTTGTGAACAAACATTTCGCACAGCCAGTTGTAGAGAAATCACTCAAGCAAGATAGCATTCCACTGTAAAGGCATATGAAATCAAATAGAATATCTTCAAACAGTGGTGTGCACAACTACACTTTATATCACTGCAGGCATCAATACCTCAATAGCTATCTTCCTACTGAGACGTTTTGACAAGCAACAATTAGCACCAATTACAATTAAAGGCTACTGTTCCACTATCACTAGCACCATGTGTCATCATGGAAGAGAGTGTCTCAAACAAGACTAAGAACTATCTGATCTTCCGTCCATTTTTGACTACACACATCAAATGATGTTGGATCTTTGCCCAAAGTAGAATTTATCACAGATTCTAACGTGGCTGAATATGACATCATTTGAATTGCTCCTAAGAGGTTCATTGGCAAACCTCTCATACAGGCAGAATCAACAAAATAATGCACTATCAGTGGAACCAAACTACATACAAGTTCTGATAAGATTTGTCAATATCACTTATGACTGCACTACTTACATTGTCAATAACAGGCTCCCATTTATGAAGAATAGGAAATTTGTAAAGAATTCATGTCAGCTCTAGATGCTTTATCTGAGGGTTATCTACAGGACACAGTGCAAGTTCTGAAGTGGTACTTTAGAAGGACCAAGCTGTTGCATTGAGGGAGATCACACCTCTACTTACCTCTCACAGAGGGGAAGAACAGTATATCAGCACAACCACATTCACCCTGGATAAAGTGTGTTATTTATTCTATGTATCAGAAAATTACCCCAGACCAAATGAATTTGCTTTGTTTTCAGCTCACGAAGTTAGAGCACTTGCCACAAACATTGTCATGCTACTATTCATGACTTGGGATTATTGCCATTATCCATGCCTTGAGATGGAGATCAGTCTCACAGAGATCTTTCATCCTAAATGTTTCATTGTCATCTGGTGAGATATTTATCTTTGGCACAACAGGTTGCTTTCCCGGGTCATGTGACCGTTTCAGAAGGATGTGACTTCACAACTTTCACTTGATTTGTGGGAGAGAAATATTTTTTCATTTCGAAGCCACTCCCTGACCTATGGAGTCTTAGCGATTGTCCACTCAGGTTATGTAGAAGCTGTTTCGCATACCTAAGGCATCCCAGGGTTGGTCTCTCCAGGGTAAAGGGGATTTATCTCCCTCCAACTCTTACCTATACCGAGAAAGTATTATGATTATTTAATGCATTGTAAGATGATTTTTTTCTAGTAAAATGTTTCTTCAATAATACTTATCAGATCATAATAGATATACATCCTCCCAGTCTCCCTGCAGTTACTCCCATATACATAGCATGCCTTCTGCTCCAGTGGTAACAGAAGAGTTCATGGGTTGGGCACCAATCCCTATTTCAAAGGGATATCTCTATATCTAAATGCCACCTAGGTGGCAGATAATGTTTAGGTTTTCATCTAAAATGCTTTAGGCTGGGAGACCTGAATTGGTGAGGTAGTAGCAGTTTTCATCGAAAAGTATTATGTTCTGGTAAGTATTACGGAAGAAATATTTTACTTGCTAATTTTTTTCCTGCATCATTAATTTGATCCAGGTTAGTAATGGAGAAAATATGACTCACAACTTTTATGGTGCATATGCTTATATTGACCAAACCTGGTTCATAAAAGATCATCAAGCCTAACGAATATAAAAATTCTTTACATGATTCAGAAAATAACATATTTTTCTTAAGCAATTTCTCTTGATGTGGATTATTTAAAATGCAGTTTCTCCCATTTGTGTGTTTGTGTCATTTACTCTTACTTTCTCTCATTTGCTTAATCAATTTGAGAAAAAACCCAACTACATTACAATTTTTACAGCCAAAAATTGCACTGATGGAAGAGTATATTTGGACAACATGCCTAGCTGTCCCCGCACATGCAGTGCACTACATTATGTCATGCCAGATGAGTGCTACACCAACATTGTGTCTGGGTGTGACTGTCCAACTGGAACTTTCCTGCAAGAAGGAAAGTGTGTAACAGCACAACAGTGCAAGTGCTACTACAATGGACAGAGCTACGTGGATGGTCAGACAACAAAGATGAAATGCAATACTTGGTAACAACTCAATTGTCTAGTTTAAAAAAATATAAATAAAATTAATTTTTGTTAAAGTAGAAAACAAATGACTTGAAATCAGTAATGTCTTAGATTCTGGAGTAGTAAAAGGACCACAAATGGCAATATCTTAGACTCTGTTCTTCTTTCTGATGTTTTCATTTTAGTCTTTGAAGCCCTTAGTATATTTGGTATCAGTATTATCAGCACTTTGTTGATTTTCACTTACAGCATATAAACTTTTATAGTTGGTCTGGAATGGAGGGATGTTGTTTTTCTGTGGATGTAACAAAATTATGCTCTTTCAGTTTTGATGGACTGGATTTACTAGCCAGGTTAATTCCATATAATATACATGTGTCTGGATGGATTGTCTTGATGCAGCAGCACATGTTTCTGCTCTATCATTGATAATTCGGAATCATAGGGTGGGAAAAATACAAACTTTTTTAATTGAAATTTTGAAGAAGAGCAGGATTATATGTTTTTTGTTAGAGAACATCTACATTCATTTCATTCATGTGTTTAGTAAATTCTCCTTTAATATGTGATTTCTTTTGGAAATGTCGAAATTGCAGTACATTTGTGCCTTGTGGATCAGGTTTTGGAACTCATGTTATTCATATTAGCAATAGTAATTAAGAAAGTACATTTTGAGGAAATTCAAGATGCAAAAAGTTAAGTACAGGGTTTGCATGGTCATTAAAGGTCATTGAAAGTCATTGAGAAATGAATACCTCAATTCAAGGCCTTGAAAGTCATTAATATTTCACCTAGATCATTGAAATCATTGAATTTTAGTGATTTTGCTTAAAAAATAACAAGTGATTGAAAATTTTATTTTCGAGTCATTTATTTTACCTTGTGTGACGATGGGAAGTACAGTTTGATTTTCTGTCATTATGCTAGCAATGCAACTATTGTAATCCACATGAAGTAAATGGATATCATGCTTAGAGCCCTTTCACATGATGTCATTAACACTCTTTGACATCACTAAGTTTAATTGTAACATTAGGTGCTAACAAGACATTCTGTCATAGTTTGAACCATGCATCGATAAAGTTTTGCGAATGCATGTTTAAAATACGGGCTACCTAGACAATCCAAAAGGGCTCAATCCTAGTGTGGTTGTTATTGTTGTGACATCAGTTTCAGAGTGTCATGTGTTTCCGAGCGGCCATTTTATTTTGTTGATTTCACATGATAACATGTAACTGATGACACAGTTTTCATAGGTTTTCTTAACAATTATGTCATGCTTTGCTACAAGTAAAGAAAATGCTTCCAGCTTGTCTAAATCCCATAAATATACACATTATGCATAACAATGACCAAAAAACTTCAAACTGCCTAATGTTATACCCATTCAAAATATTTTTATTTTTCGATAATGTCAATGAATTGAGACCATTGATGCAGCTTGTTTGTTTTTGAATGTCTAATGAATAAAATCAGGTAAATTTTGATCTCTGTCCATTTAGCATTTTTTTTTCCCTATGGAAGCCCATTAATGAAATAATTATTAATTTCGCTGTTGAATTCAATGACGTTTTCTTTTTCATTCTTTCCTTATTTCCAGTATTGAAGAAAGATAAAATGTAATCTAATATACTGAAATCAATATATTTTTTAAAAAGAGAAATATGTATGTTTTGGTACATTAACACTTAAGTAATTTTGGAAACAAAACAGTATTAAATGTTTCTTAGCCTGTTATAAATGCATCACATGCCTTATGCATTATTTTCAGAATGGTAGAAAACTGCGTCGTTGTTATGACCAAGAAACTTTAACAAAAAACGTACATAGATGTTAAGTTGAAGAAAATATTGGCACATATTAAGATTATTTATTGTGCTATTCACCATTGTTGCCATTTCATATGATCGTACATTTCTTTTCACATCTCTAAGATGTCTGCGAGTGGTGCTTTGATTAACCAATCTGAAACAGATGATGTTATAAACAAGGAAAGCAAAAACGTGGTACTCATAAATAAACTGTCATGGAACAAATGATTGCAGTCATGAATAGTTTTAAATTTTGAATTTTGGTACAGGTATAATGATGATTCAGGGTGTAAATGAACTTTTAATAAAACGCACATTGTTTTATGAATTATTCCACAATTTGTTCTTAAGGGCTCTGAAACCGATACTGTGAGGATATTAGATGATTCACTTTGGCAAATAGGCCTACTGGCTGATGAGAGTGATAGCAGTTTATTTTAAAGCTATGAATTACATCAGATTATTGGAGCTAGAAAAAAAGTGTTAAAAGTGAGAAGTTTAGCTGATGCACCTTGACTGAAATTGAAATTTGAATTGAGTGGGTCATGCATGTCATCAAAACTGGAACTGACATCATTTGGAAAGCACGAAAATATGTTAAACTGCAAATGTATGTCAACTTTTTTACCAGAATTGGCACACCATATAACAAATTCATAACTTTTAGTACACCAAATATGTAATTTTAATAGGTCTGATCACCAGCATGTGAGGGGTAAACTTCTGGACTATTCATTTAGCAAAAGTGCAGAAGCTAAAGGGCAGTGGTTAATATCTGGGGTACAATGACTTTCTTTCTAAATATCATTTCCCTTTCATATTACATTTATCTGTTTCTGCATTTGTTTCTGTATATGATTAAATTATTAACTGAAGCAGAACACTTGATACCATGAGTAGTCACTGAAAATTGGTAATTGAGAAGTCACTGAATTTCAGTTCTCATGATCTGTATGAACCCTGTACGTATATTTATTGCCATTGTTATTACAAACTTTAATGACATGTTTATGCCCTTTCTCTTGCATGCTCTCTGTTGGAGTGAACCCAGCTATTAACATGACCTGTATTGCTACTATAAATCCAACATTTTTTCTCTAAAAAGTAAAATGGGGAAAATTGCAAAACAGCTGGGGCATGGCAGCTCATTTCACCAGCATTAATAATAGTTCTTCATGTCTTGGCTAATTGATTGTGTGACTCATGCCTTTCTACCAAAAACCTGTCTTCTTTAGTTGAAATTTATTTAAGTTCAGTGTTTGGACTGACTTGTGCAATGTGATGTCTCTGAGAGAGACTGGATAGCCCTTATCCTTAATTTGCCTTTCGGACTTGGACTGACTTGTGAAATGTGATGTCTCTGAGAGAGACTGGATAGCCCTTATCCTTAATGTGCCTTTCTGTGGTCTTAAAGACCATGGCTCATTGTTTGAACCATTCAATTTGTGAATAGTTATGAAAATTTCTCCTGAATAAGTATGTAAATCAGTAGTTATTAACATTTTGGGTGGCGACCCAGGTTAGGTTTGTAGTGTTAGTCTCATAGAATGCTAAAAAGACCCCACTTAAGCAGGATATTTCAAATTATTATGGTTGAATGATTCTGACAATGTAATGTTAATGGAGAAAAATTTCGTACAATAATGATATTTTCACTTATAGCACATGCAAGATGGGCAGATGGGATTGCACAAGGAACAAGTGCTCTTCTACCTGCAGTGTGCTGGGTGTCAACAATGTCCAGACTTTTGATGGAGATGAATACACATTCAATACTGGAGATTCACCATGCTCTTTTAAACTGATAGAGGTAAATAGAGTATCTTAACTAAATCCGTGATAAATGCTCGAGCCTCGTCTTTGGCTGGAGAAAACCTTTGCTTTACTCGTGTATTTTTTTGCTCATCTTGCTTTTATTTTAAAAATGGTACCATATTTATATTGTTAAATATGGGATATTGATACTGTATTTATATTGGTAAATGTTGTACACAGATACTTAGATATTAAGTTACATACTTTTGGTACTTATACATTTTTGGGCTTCATACAAAATGCCATGTTAGATGGATGTTATTCACTATCAAAATCATCGATATTGAGTGTATCACTTATTCAAAGAATTGAATCCAACTGAACATTTACCTGGTTGAAGCATCTACTTCATTCAAATGCTTATCATATGCTATGTAGTCAAAGTATGGCAATAAGACAGGAGCATATTGCCTTGTTATGAAAGGCTGTTATCAAGATATTGCATCACATTCAATCAGTTTTACATGCCAAGGTATAATACTGGTAACAGCAAATTCTATGCATGCACTGGACATCAGTGATGAACCAGTTAATGTTGAATCTGAACATCATCCAGAATCTCACAAGAAAGTTATTACATGAATATTTAAAATCTACATGGATACTCAAGTAAAATACCGTATATTATTGTAACGATTTTGTATACTCTTTGTAATGACAAGGATAGAAAACTTACTTTAGAATAATCAGTATAAATTGTCATTGATTATTAAATCATTGGTAATAAGTTCTACATTTTTGATTAATAAAATTGAATTCTTTTCCTCTATGTGCCAAAAAATACTGTTTTCTGCTACTAGTAGAACAGTTAATAATTTAAGCACAAATACTGGGTAAATGTATTATCTAATTTTGATGTAATCCCTACACTATAAAGTTTTGGCCAATATCAAATTCTTAGTGGTCCCTTGTAAAAATGTTGATGGGCCTAACACAACCTTTTATTATGTTCCAATTAATCTTGCATGGTTGATCTGGCATGCAATACAAATTTTCTCTCAATTTTTTTTTATCACACTCCCAGATTGAAACTGATATGTTGTCTTTCCTGGAAAATATTTAAAGAGTGTACAATCAGGGGAAGAACTCATTTGCTATGGCTTATGAATATGTTTCAGTATAGTGGCCATGATGAATACCTACACCATGCTCGTTATTTTGTCTCAGCGAGAACAAAATGTATGTGCTTGTGTATATATATATATGCTTGGGATAGTTCAGATATTTTGTTGGTAGCTTATAGATAATGCACCATATCATTTCAGTTCTTGCAAATGCCGAATTCTGGTTATCAGGTTGAGGCTAAATGTTTTAATTATGTTTGACAGAATAATACTAAAGTCACAGGGTTATGTAAATAAAATAAAGTATCTGATATTAAACTGACCAATATTGATATCATTAAGTCAAACACATATAAGAAACTATTCATTTTGGGAAGAAATAAAACTATACAGTTGATGAAAATCTTAGAAGCTTAGTTATTGACAGATTAGACATTGGTTCAGATTAACTTTTATAATTTTTAGTTTATAAATTAGCAAGCCATTAATCAGGTTGATCACATTACAGATAAGTATCTGAAGGTTATTTTATTTAATAAAAGATATAAATGTTGCTTTCCATCTATTCTTGGATGGCAGTAACTAGTAATATAATGATATATTGTTATGTTATTATATGTTGGTTCCTTATCATATTATGCTTCATATCTGTACAAATTCTTTTGTACGGGTATTTTGACCTTGCCAATTAGTTGGACTAGTTGTGGCACTATCATTGTTGATTCAAGATATATTGTATTTAGAAATTATAACCATAAGCAGTCAGATAATTGGTTTAATAATGATTGATGGCAGGTCAATATAGAATAAGCATGAACCAAGTTTTGTATGTAAAATTGGGCAAAATACTCATTTTGGACTCTCTTTGACCTTAAATGCATGGAAGATAGTGAAATTGATCATTTGTTAGCTGTATGCCTTAGATGCTTTGAAAGCATAAGGCATTTGGGACCAGTCTGCTGAACCTACCAGCACATGGGTTAACACCATCATCTATCTGTGAAATCTGGATCTATTTATCGTTTAGCTGCTCTCTTCTCTTACCTGAATAGATTTAAATTAAAATTTTTAAAAAAATGAGATAAATAGCTGCTTGAATCTGTTATTTTATATAATTAGCAAATCAAGCTCATGGTTTGGAAGGATATTTTTGAAATTTAAAATGACAAGTATGGTAATAAATGCAGGTAGAATCATATCTTGGTGTTCAAAATGGCAAGCTTGGTAGCAGAATGTTTAGCTACATATTGCAATACACTGTACAATCATTTATATGCTATAGTTTGACGTACGATTTCAGCTGACATTATACTCGTGTACAGTAGTGGCAAAACTCTTGTAATTGCATCAAGTAAGCTAGCATCTTATATAATCTGCAGATTTTATCCTGTCATAAAAATTGATCACTTTTCAACAGTTTTTGGTTTAAACCCAACTGGTATATAAGTGCATTTCTGTTAATTTATTACTTGTTTTAAACAGTTACCTTTTGGAAATCTCTTGCATGGGATTACTGTAGTCATAAATGCAATTAAACAGCCACCACCTTACATTATTTCTGTTCCAATTAATTGAGATTTATTGCTCTTTGTGAAATGACCTCTTGCTGAAAAAAAACAAAACTATTTTACTTTCATTAGAATTTATCAAATTTAATTGTAGCATGTTAGCAACATTAATTTTAGTATGCTACTCTTGGGCCAAAATATAAAGGTTTGGTAGTAGCTTTAACTTATTTAATGAAAACCATTCTTGTATACGACCCTGAGTCAGCACATTTGAAATGATCAGTGTATGTTGTACACCAGTACATCATAGTACCAAACTAGAAATAATGTGAAGTGCTGCCAACAGCTAGGAATGTTAAAGTAAAATTAAATACAAAACATCAGTTTAATATTTCAAGGTAATAATTCAAAGTTTGTCAGTTGACCATTTGGTATTACACCCTGAAACAGTATTCCAGTGAAATGAAAATGGCATAATAAATGAACACAAACAAAATGCAGAATGAACATAAATGAAATGCTGAATACCTACATTTTTGAGCTGCTGCTACATTTCTTCAATAACTTCAAATTAACAGTGAAGGAACAAGTTCTTGCAAAACATGCAAAATGTCATCAGACATTCTCAGTTTAGAAGGAAAAGTAGAAGCAATTTGACTGAATGAAAAGAGTCCTTTGATCACTGCTGAAAAATCTGATGTCAGGAAGACTGAAATAAACATCGCCAGTTACATGTACAACTGTGAAAAAATAGAATTGATGGATAGTGATATTTACAGCCAGATGTTTAAACCTTGAACTTACTGACTATTGGTGATGCACCATGGTTGATAATCATACATAATTATTTAACATAACATTAATATTCTCATCAGATTGCTTTCACGGTTCCTTTGAAATTGAGAACATTTGATGAAATTTTGCACTTTTTGCAACATTTTCCTTCATTGGCAATTCGTAGTTAGTGCATGAAATGCCCAGCAATTACAAAGAACGTGATTCTTTATGTGATCAACTGGCCTATTTACTCCTCCCTGCTGGTCTGGGGTTGTAGAATTGGCCTGACGTGTTCTCACTACATGTCGTAAGAGGCGACTAAGTAGAGGCAACCTGTTTGCTGTGGGTTGCATCCCGTGTCGGGGGAGGAAAGGATCCTGGTAGTTGTGCAGAGGCTTTCCAATGCAGTACACTACTTTGGCCTCTACTTCTTCTAGACAGGTGGTCGGGATGGGCCCAGTCTCGACAAATTGGCTGGTCATTCTGAGCTCTAGGAAGTCTTTATTTACTCGCTTACTTAATTTATCTTTCTCCTTGTATTTCTCTTAATACCACCATTGCCCCTACGATCTATCCCTTTAGCTTTCCCTTTCCCAAGCCTTAAAAGACTTCCTAGAAGGCGGTGGCTTAATGGGTTAATTGGGAGGTAATTTTATCTACTGAGTATAACATTTGTGTATCCCTAGCACTTGAAAGTGTCCTCTTGTTTGGTTCCGTTGTGGGCGGGGAGCATGGGTGCTGAATTTTAAACAAACCAACATGGATAATTACAAAAAAACAAAAAACAAACGAACAAAAACTGTATCTGACTCGGATGGCGAACCATGTAGTGGGGAGTCATTTTCACGCTTCATGGTTATACAGTCTAAAGATGCCTCAAAGCCGCTTGCCGCACTCTCTCCATTTGTGATTGAAAAAACAATTACGGGATCGATCGGGCACACCAAAAAGTGTTAAAAAGTTGAAATCAGGCTGCCTTGTTGACTGTGAGCGACGAGGTCAAACAGAAAGTATCAAGAAAATGAAAACTTCCTTTGCTTTTCCAGTGACCTCATTCGCTCACACAACACTCAATACGTTCAAAGGCATGATTCACTGTCGTGACTTGGCTGGATGTCAGCGGCACAGATATCATTGAAGGGATGAAAAATGAAGGTGTCACTGCAGTCCGTAGAATACGTATTAAACTTAACAACAATCTGCAGGACACCAACACCATTGTACTCACCGTCAACAAACCAACAGTACCCAGAGTGGTCAAAGTTGGCTTTTTGCAAGTGAAGGTTGAGATATACATACAGAACCCCCTTCAATGCTATAAGTGTCAGAAATATGGCCATCATGAAGACCGATGCTCAAAAAGCCAAATATGTAGCTGATGCGGAGACCATTCTCATCAGGAATCTGAGTGTAGAGCAACTTGCTTTGTGTCAACTGTGGAAAGGAGTACCACACCAATTCCAAGGTTTTGTGATACCTGGAAACAGGAGAAGGAAATACAAAAGGTAAAGTATTCATCTAACATTCCCCATCCAGAGGCCAGAAAACTTTTGTACAGGCAAAAACATCCCTTCCTGGTCCATCCTTTTCCACTGTAGTGAGAAACAATCCTGAAATAAGAAGGACGTTCAAACTCAGACAGATCCACCCAATTCACCATCAAGCTCTAATATCCTCCATTACCAAGCACAGAAAAACATGGCATCTACTCAAACAACCTTCAATAATACACCACCACCGAAATCACCAAGGAATAAAACAAATCTCAAGGAAATAGTCAGCAAAAGGGGTCAGATGACCCCATTAAAATCTATAATAGATTTGGAGACATTGAGAGCATGGATGCAGAAGAAACTGCTCCATGTGCTCAAGGTGGGTCCAGACCTACCAACAAAAAATCCACCCCTGTACTTACTCCAGAGAAATAACCACACAGATTGCCCCCGCGAAAGGTCTAACCTAGCTCCACAATCTTAACTTTAAACTTGTAATGAAGAACACCATCATACAATGGAACTATTGAGGACTTAAAGCCAATTACACTGATATTCTTCTGCTCCTAAATGAACATGATCCTGCAGTACTGTGTCTGCAGAAAACATTCCTGAAAGATACGGATAACATTACACTTAAAACTACTCCCATTTTAACACCTACTTTAAAAATGGTGACAGGGCCTCAGGAGGATTTTCTGTTGTTGTGAACAATAGGGCTCCTCACAATGTCATTCCTTTAAACACAAATATGCAAGCCATTGATATAAGTGTCATTCTACACCAATCGATTACCTTTTGTTCTATTTATATACCACCAAACACCAACCTAGTACCAAACGAATTATACAACCTTGTTCAACAACTTCCTGCACCATTTGTTCTACTCGGGAATTTTAATGCCCATAACATTTTATGGGGATCAAGTCACATAAGTGACAGAGGCCAGAAAGTAGAAGACTTCATTTCTAGACATAATTTGTGTCTATATAACACCAAATCTCCGACTTACTTACACACTAGAATGGGTACATACACATGTATCGATTTGACAATCTCTTCTTCGCTGCTTTTGAACTATGATTGGAAGGTCGCTGATGACCTTTACAGCAGTGATCACTTTCCAATTTCCAGTGAAAATATTAACTCTACGATTGATGTTGCAATTCCACAATGGAATTTAAAGAAGGCAGACTGGGCTAAGTTTAAAACACTGTCAAATTAGGCTGAATGAGGATACTCTTTTCAACATTAATGACCCTATTCAGCATTTTACTTCCATTTTAATCGAGATTGCAGAAGAATCTTTTACCAAATCCTCACCAAACTGTAAAAGAACCCAAAAACCTTGGGTCACTAAAGAATGTAAAGAAGCAATTAGACAACACCGAGAAGCACTGAGAAAATTTAACAATCATCCAACTCCCGAAAATTTAAGTAAATACTGTATTCTCCGGGCCAAAGCTCGTCGCACGATCAAAGAAAGCAAGCGAGCATCATGGAAGAAATATGTATCTTCTTTAAACTTTCATTCCTCTATAAAGAAAGTTTCAGACACTATCAGCAAAATAAATGCAAAGGGAAAACATAATCCACTCCGACATCTGAAACTGAACAATAATAATTTTAGTTCAAAACAAGACATAGCAAATATTCTTGCTGGCAGTTTCTCGACAAATTCCTCATCATCTAATTATTCAGAAGCCTTCCGAAGACTAAAAACTCAAAAAGAAAAGTCATGTTTAAAATTCACATCCGACAACTCAGAAAGTTATAACCAACTGTTCTCACTATTCGAGCTCATAGGAGCTTTAGACAAGGCCCCAGATACATCCGCTGAACCTGACAAAATACATTACCAGTTTTTAAAACACCTTTTCAGAATCATCATTAACATCTCTTTTGAAAATCTTCAATGATTTATGGACTACTGGTAATGTACCTAAGATCTGGAAATGTGCAACAGTAATACCAGTTCCCAAACCAGGTAAAGATAGCACAGATCCTAACCAACTGTTGACCCATTGCACTGATGAGCTGTGAATGCAAAACAATGGAACAAATGACCAATTCTCAGCTTGTATGGTACTTGAAAACCAACAATTTAATATCTCCTTTCCAAAGTTCCTTTCATTATGGCCATAGCACCAATGATCATCTGGTTAGACTGGAAACATTTATTCGCGACGCATTTATCAAGAAGGAACATTTAGTAGCAGTTTTCTTTGATTTAGAAAAGGCCTATGACACGACATGGAAGTGCGGGATACTAAATGACCTGCATGATCTGGGTCTAAAAGGCTATCTGCCCATTTTCATATCAAACTTTCTCTCAGATAGAGAATTCAAGGTACGAGTGGGCTCCACCCTCTCTGATATGCACAAGCAAGAGATGGGTGTGCCCCAGGGCAGTATTTTATATGTGATGCTTTTCAACATCAAAATCAATAGCATCACAAAGTGTTTGCTCCTGGTGTGGATTGCTCCTTATATGTTGATGATTTTCTAATATGTTACCGATCAAAGCACATGCATACAACTGAGAGACAATTACAGCAAAATATCAACAAGATTCAAAATTGGGCCAGTACTAACGGTTTCAAATTCTCGAAATCAAAAAATGGTATGCATGCATTTCTGTCAGTTGCAAAGACATCATGATGAACCTAAACTCACGCTGGACAGAACACCTATCCCAGTTGTTGAGGAAACAAAGTTTTTAGGTATTATCTTTGACAGAAAACTGACTTTTATTCCACACCTAGAGAAGATGAAAGCTAAATGTTTAAAATCTCTAGATCTACTTAAAGTAGTAGCGCACCCTGACTGTGGTGCTGATAGAAAAGTCATCCTCAGTTTGTATAGAATGTTTATTTGATCCAAACTGGACTATGGTTGCATTGTTTATGGTTCAGCTAGGAAGTCATATTTGAAGATGCTTGACCCAATTCATCATCAAGGAATAAGACTCACTCTAGGAGCATTTAAGACATCCCCATGTGAAAGCCTTCTCATTGAGGCGAATGAACCATCTTTATCACATTGTAGAGAAATGCTTTCCGCACAGTATGCTCTCAAATTAAGATCAAACCCTCTGAACCTTGCTTTTTCGGCTGTTTTTCAACCCAAATACAAGACCTTATACGAAAATAAACCAAACACCATACCTTCCTTTGACACTAGAATATTATCCAGCCTTGACAGTACCGAAATTGATCTTTCTAAACTTCTGAAAATGTCCATCTCTGAAACACCTCCCTGGCTACTCAAACAACCAAAAGTACTTTTTACGCTACACGATGGAAAAAAATCTGAGACAAACCCTTCCATCTTCCACAACTCTCTTATCATGAACTCCTCACCCAATTTAAAAACTACACAAGAATTTATGCTGATGGATCAAAGGATGACAAAAAGGCTGCTGTAGGCTTTGTTAGTGGAAAACACACAACAAAAGTTCGCTTACCAAATGTTACATCAATTTTTTCATCTGAAATCAGAGCAATAGACCTTGCTCTGCAATATATCAAAAACAAACATATTTTAAACAGCATCATCTTCTCTGACTCACTATCAGTACTTCAGTCACTACACAATAGAAAACTTGAGAACCCATTATTAAGCAATATTTTCATCAAAATTACTGAGCTGAGTACCTCCCACAATATAGTATACTGTAGGTTACCCAGCCATATTGGTGTTAAAGGTAATGAAATAGGAGATTACGCTGCTAAAATAGCCCTATCCCTTGAACCATCTGATTTTAAAATACCATATACTGATTTTAAACCTAGTATCAAAGAGTCTTTACGTCAGAAGTGGCAGGCATCATGGAATGATGCCGTGAATAACAAACTTCATGCCATCAAGCCAACTCTAGGAGAATGGATTCCTTCCTAAAGAACCATCTGTAGGGAGTGGATAGTCATTGCAAGATTTTGAATTGGTCATACTTATATACTTATATAACCCATTCCCACATACTAAAAGGAGAAGACCCACCAGAGTGCGTTTCTTGCAATGAACCATTCACTATTTCAACCTCCAACCAACGCGTGATCAGTACTACAATGTGCATGACATGAAGGAACTTTTTTGTACAAGAAACGTGACTTGTATTATAGGATTCCTGAAAGAAGTAAACATTTATTCTAAGCTATAACTTTTATGCTATCACATTGAGCAGTTTTATGTAATGTATATACCATCCCTTATTTTCAATACCTTTTCATCTGTCTTCATTAACATACACCATTTACATTCCCTGTTGATCAGAAGCTTTATTTATTACCGTTACCATCTTATCGTTTTACTTTCAACTCTTTAGTTTTATATCACTGGACGATACGAAACCTTTTACCACTTTTAAATGATCCTTCATATAACATTTTGTATGGCACTAAATAGCCTAACAGTGCTGGTGCACCATAAAAATATGATCTGAATCAGTCAGTCAATGGCCTATTTACTCTTTAAATTACATTTTGTAATCTATAGAGAGAAACCATGCCATCATTAATTATGGTGACTGGATGTCACATTGAAGAATGGCTGATCAATAGAGAGCTTCCCATTGGCTGGCTTTTGTCATTTTTACAATTATTGAGGTAATAATAACCAGTAATTTTAAAATTGATAAAACCTAACATCTAAGAAATCCACAACAGTAACGATGATCAGATTACTTACCTTTTTCTATGGATTGAAGTTATGGACTTTATCATTTATCAGCATACCGGAACAAATATCCATGAGATTTCTATCTATAAACCCATTAAGTGGTCAGTCATGAGAGGTAAATTTGATAGTTGTTGTACTATTAATTTTACCACTTGCCTTGTTTGGAGCTGTGACCATTGGTGGGTTAAGGGTGGGGTAGGTTTACTTTTGATCCCAACTCATTGCTGGCAAGGTATTCGGTCTGTATAAAGCAGGGGGATGCTTGTTAAGGGTGCCAGTCATAATGGGTGTTCCCTTAAAAATAATTGTATGTGGGCTATTGTTTCACAGTTTATTGTTTTTTTGTTTGTAATCACCTGGTATTTATATCTGAATTGCTGTGTTAGATAAGAATCCATTCAAACTTGAAACTGTTGTGAACTCATTTTTTCTTGTATGTATACATTTTCATGGTTTTGCCAGAAATGACATTTTTGTTGGTGCTAAAACTTTTGCTTTCGTTACCACATATTAAGATCAATGTTCTTTGGATCCTCAATTTTAAGCTCTGTGGCAATCTTGAATACACAAATTGGTGCTGCACAGAAAATACAGAATTTACCGCATAGGAAACTGCCCCTGGTTTAGGCAAAACATCATGTGTACAAATTTATTTAATAATTACAAGAGGCAACTCCATCAGACAGTTTGACCTTATTCTTCAAATGTATAATAATCATTTGACTTAATATATCAGATTCTGGTTTCACTCTAGCAAACATATTTATCATCTTTTATGTCAACTTTGGAGGAGAAGATAATGAAGAGATCTGAACACATTTATCTGACAAATCTTGTGTAGGATGTGCAAATGCTTCTGTCCTGCTTGCTACTTTTTATGCTGTCATGTACATATGACATTTACAGTAGATCACCATCTAACTTTGAGTCCTTTGCCTTGTGTAGACTGATTTTACCATCCCTTTGGTCTTATTGACCAGAATGCACTGCAATTCTAGCATTTATATTCATTATGTCTGTCTGCCCATCTGGTGTCAATACTGAGGTAAGTATTTGTGTTTAGGAAGTGTTCTCATACACTATAGCTTTGAGAATAACATGGTTTGGTATGTAAATGTTACATGAGCAGTATTATAACCATTATTTAAAACTAGATCACTAAAGTTTATATTTCATGATTTGGTGATTTGTTTCTTACTTTAGTGTCAAGCTGTGTCTCACTGTTAGGATTTATTTTCATGCAATTTTCTCAGACATTATTGAATATACAGCAATTTAAATTGGTAGTTGGTTGTGTCATGTGGAGTACTACACATTTCGAGTAAAATAAGGCTACAGTTTCCTATGTTTCATGTTCAGTGAATTGTATTAATGTTTAGCTTATTTTTGCAATTGCTATTGCCAATGGAGCTTTAAGTTATGTAATTGCATCATAAGAAGTAGTATGTCCATCAGTGAAAATAGTTCACTGTGACCTATTCTTAATAGATTCCATTCTGGCCATATTGTTGTAGGCATTTTTCTTATCCCTTTTCAACCGCTCTGATGGCCTAGTGGTTAGAGAGTCCGCCTCTGATGCTGGAGGTCACTGATTCGAACCCCGGCCGAGTCATATCAAAGACTTATAAAAATGGAGCCAACAGCTGCCTCGCTTGGTGCTCTGCATTAAGAGGTTAGTGTTAGGATTGGTCGGCCTGGTATCAGGATAATGTGACTGGTGGGACATCATGCTACATGTCTGCGGTATGATGCCCCGGTGCTGGACATCACCATAAACTGCCACACTGCAGACATTGTAGTGATATGACTGAAAAATTGTTCAAACTACATTAAAAATCCAAATCACACACACACACATCGTCACTTTTCAGGTGATTTTTGTGTTTTATTTTACTTTGTGATGAGGACACTATTGCATCTATGTCAACTGAAGTTCTCTTTTTCTTTCTTGATTAGATGACACAGTGATCTGCATTTTTGATGACACATTTCTTGTATCATTATCATCTTGAATTAGTTTACTTATATCCTAGCAAGGTAGAATCATTGATCAAATTTTGTTCTTTTTTGTATTTCAGCCTTCAGGCAGTGTTGATCCAAGTGACCTGCATTCAACCCTCTCGTTGACAATGTTTACTGGACCATGCCATTCGAACTTGGATGCTCATTGCATTTTGTCAGTCGAACTCATTGTTCAGGGTGTTAATGTAAAAATCGTTGACAAATCTGTCTCCATAAATAGCCAACCACAAACCCTGCCATATTCCTCCGACATTGTTTATGTGAAGGAAGCTACTTCAAATTTTATTCTTGTCCAAGCTTTTGGAGTCCAAATTATGGTTGATAGCAGCCAGAGAATATATATCAGCCTGACTCCTTACTTTGAGAACAAGGTATGTGTAGATTCTTTTTACTAAATATTTTAGTATATATATAAGTATGTATAAGTATGTATATAAGTATGTATGTCTGTCTGTATGTATGTATGTATGTATGACTGTCTTGAATATCTTATTATCACTACTTCTTCTAGATAGCTGGTTGTAAATGACTTCATGTTTCCATGAAAACACTTCTTGTGATGTCTAGTTGGTCCTAAGTGGAGAAGGTTGATAATCTGATTTGCTGTATGGCCACCATTACATCCATGTTGAAAATCTAGTTATTGTTTCTGATTCAAAATGGAAAGTTATCTCAAAAATATCTTGTTGATCCAAAACTGAAAATGTGCTCATCTTATGTCCACCATCTTGCTGTGATTACCCAGTCCCTAAAATAATGGAGATACAGAAATGGGATTTTCATAAAAAGACTTCTGATAAGGTCCTCAGTGAGAATGGTGCCAATCTGACATCCAATATGTCCATCACAGCAACTTATTTAAAAATCTTGTTACAGCTGAAGAGTATCATAAATGGTTTCAGCACTGAGCAGTTAAAAGGAACAAATGATTGCATCTTGAACTCCTGAAAATTCATTTTAGCCAACAGAGCACATCACAGCTATGATTACTTTGTATCTCCAAACACACTCAATGAAAGAAAACATAAAATTTTATGAATGCAAAACAATGAAATATGAAATATGTACATTGCAGCCAATCTATACAAATAGGTTACCACATAACAGCATAGTACATTAAATGTACTAGCTATTGCATACCTGAGTATAAATTACAGTCAATATATTTGATAAACATTATAGTCTGCAGGGTGTACACAATTACATGTGTATAATAAATACACAAGTAATGAAAATACAATCAACTAGAATGAATTGTAATGAATGAAATAGAACCCTTGAGAACAAACACTATTCTACATTTAAAAAAATAATTTACCTCCCAAAAGTGCACTTCCAAACTTTAAGCAGTTGCAACACTTTTCCCAGTAGTATTCCAAACGTTAAAAGAAGTAAATTTTCACACCTTATACTGGCCTTACTAAATGTCCAGGTTTGAGTTCCTTTCCATAGTAATTGTACATGTGACTGCCCAAGTTTTATCTTGCATATCATCGCTTTATACAGACCCTTGGTTAGGTTAGAGATCATGAAGTGCATGAGCTTATAACCTGTTGAGAACTATTACACTACTATCAATATTGCTTACACAGGTTTATATTCTACAGTCAACTTTTTATCATACCTTTTTACCACAGTCAATATAAGATAATGCATTTTTCTTTTCTTTTTTTATATTGAAATCTAATTTTATTCAAACCTAAATCAAATAAATGAATAGTTTTAAGTTAGTGTATGGCAGAGCTCAGTCTCTTTCAGGGAGTTTTGTTTAATCTGTTATAAAGAGAAAATTGAAAACAATTTGCAACAATAATTACAGGAGATTTTAGAGAAAGGAGGTTAGAAACAGAAGCTTATGTGTAAACAAATCCCATAAATACTTGTTCTGCAACAGTATTTACAATTCTATGGATGGGGCCCTAAAGCTGTATTCTTGGAATCATCCTTGCTTTGTTGCTGTACTATGTGTCTTCCCTAACCATGGTGGGAGACATATCGGTTTTGTATTATCTGTCACTTTGTCCATCCTACCTATCTTCTCAGCAAAGAATATTGAGTCAGACTGGACCAAATTTTATATTTAGATACCTTGACTGGGTCTAAAGATATGATTATATTCTGGTGACTGACTCTGTTTTGAAGGTCACATGGCAGTACTTTGTATTATATGAAGGATATGGTGCAGAGTGGGGAGGCACATATGTTTGCTTTCAAAAACAAATTCCTGCCATGTTACTTCTTACACTGTTATATATGCATGTTGAGGATTTCACTTGTAATGGTCTATCATTCTATTATCATGTTCATTACAAACTGTAGACCCAGATCTGCTAATGCATTATGTGACATTTGGTATGGCTTAATTGGTCTCAACTTCTAAATGGTGTGTATGTTATGGTGTTTTATTTTTCAGTATTAACCAGCTTTGATTTAATCTGGTATAGAATCATGAACTTATTTTGCTTTTTGAATAAATGATGATGAAGTGCTCTTCAGTTACATGAAAGCAGCTTTGTTTGAAGAAGAAAAAGTAAGATTTTTATAATCAGTAACTGTCTATCAATCTGTTGATTAATCTATCAAGCTATATTTTTGTAATATCTGCATATTAATCAATCAATTGTGTATCTATCAAATAAGACAAACCTACTGTCAGTATACATGTGCACCACTACTTATGTATGCTTCCAGGTCCAAGGTCTTTGTGGTTATTTCAACTACCGAAAAGATGATGACTTGCTGGCGAATGGTGTACCAGAGCCAGATACTGCCAGCTTTGTATATTACTACAGTGACACAAATTGTTACAAGAAACTGGAATATATACCCAATGATGTACCATCTAACGAAATTGTACGTATATCGGGCAGACAGGTAACAAATCGAGTTGATAAATCTTACAAAATGAAACGTTGTCCAGCAAATGTGTGTACTGTGTAAAATATTTTTTTGCTGTTGAGAATGTGAGCCATTTAACTTTTGTGACCATCTCATCCAAATTTATCATCTGGTATGTCATAACTTCTCAAGATATGCAATGGCTGAAGTATGACTGGTCAGATTTCAGTAGTTGCACTTTAGAACATGTTTGGAAATTTGAACAGTAACTTTTACATGATAACACTAAATATTAAAACTTCATCGCTTAGTCCTCATCCAAACATAAGAATAACATTAAACCATCTACCTTACAAGCTAATTATACCAGTTACAATTATGTTGTCAGTATGATGCATTATTATCATTATTATTATTATTATCATTATCATTATTATTGTTATTTTAGAAAAAAAATTTAAACTGGAGAAATGAAGTTCAACTCCAGAAAATGGCCTTGTAATAAAAGTATCTTATAAAAACTTCAACATAATCTGTAAAGAGGATTTTCCTTCATGACATGTACATTCTTTGCATCATCAGTATCTTATTTCTGTTGAAACATATCATATATTTCTTTGTTTATATGTACAGTGCCAGAACCTTCAGCATATATTAGGTTGTGTCTTCAGTTTTTCTTCATTTTTCTTTTCTTGGGTGTTTTTTGTCCCAATTGGGCAGAATGCATATGTTTGGGATGGTGTAATAATATGCAGATGCTCTCAGGCCAAGATCTATGCATAAACCATTGCAAAGTAGTTATTTTCCTTAACTATGAACAAAATATGAATGTGTGTTTGTATATATATAACTCCTCTTGAATACTTTCTTCTTCGGCTAGTTTAATCAATCATAATACCTTAGGAGTACAACAACTACATCGCAAGTCCAGCCCTTCCAAGCAAAGAATTTTAGCTATGAAAGTCAAAAGTTGTCTACCCACAAAGGTGGGGGTCATTTCCCTTTAGATGCATTAATTGGTGCTAATCTCATTTATACCTAAGTTACTACGTATGCTAAGTACCATGATCTTACAGAGTTTCTCACAAGGAAAGTTTACTGCATACACATTTCAAACTAATTTTCACATTTCTCTTTTGGAGACTAAGATAACTTTGTTAAAATGACTACATCATTATACATTTTATGTTAGTGCCAAATTTGCAGACAGTGTTGGTAGATTTTGGTGACTTGAGAAGTTTATTTTGAGGTCCCATAGGGGGTCAGTGACTTAGAGTTAAGAAGGTGATGTTGTCCAGTTAATAATAAGTGAAGTTTTCATATAAGCATTTATAAAATTACTGGAAATTCATCTTGTTTTAAAACACTTAATCAAAAATAATTGTAGACTTAGCACTATCCAGTATCATCAGCTAACATGTGCCCCAGTTACCTTACACATAAACACAACAATAGACATATAACACACTGTGATATTCCCGGCAGTGTAATAATTAAGAAGCATCCACTTTATTAGTTTTTTAACGGTATGCCTGATAGTCTTCACTTGTATAGCTATTACTTTGCTAGAGGTGTCTATACAATGGGCAGGACCGAGTGCAGACATATGAAACTTTTGGATGGTAACTACAGTATGTGCCAGGAATGTGGGGGATGCCACTGAGGCAATACATGCAAAACATATGCTGTATGGATTGAGAATCAATATGCTGCAGTCCTACTGAGACAATTAAAATGAAGGCAAATAATGCAATTTTAAAGACAAGGATGTCATTAGCATAAACACTGCTGCTGCTCTTTAGAGAATAAAAAGGGCTCACCGGAGAATAAAATCATTGACAGCATTACTGAGGGGAGGATAAGATAGCTATGTTTCATCAGGATCAGATTTTGACTCATTTGATGCAAGGATGGACTGGTTTTGTGGATCCAATATCCCATGACACGTACCAGCACTATGCATCTAGCACTGATAGTGTGGATAAGATTGCCGTGTTCTGTTAAGATCAGATCGAGCCATTATAATAAAGTCACAAGAGGCCAACAAAAAAAACTGATCTTGCCTATAACGTTTAGTGATGGAACCACTTACATCAATGGAAGTATCTACAATTCCACTTGAACAACACACATTTGGCACTCATAGGGATCAGTCTTCTTGCTGCCCTCATTTTACAGCTGATGGATATGCATTGCTGTCCACTTCCATTTCCATCATTTTGAAAGGGCATTACAAGGTCATGCATAGATTGTAGCCATTGTCTTCCAACATACTCTTTAATGGCTATGTGGAAGATGTATGTAAGCAGGCCACCAAGGAGTCATCTACTGCATGGCCAGCATCAAAGATCTCAATGATTGTTTTAGAATAAGAATGAAAGGAATAAAAATGACCCTCTAAGGGAATGCTAAATGGGGAGACATTCCTACAGATCTTATACATGTTCAGAGTCATGGTTCTCAACAACTGATGTGTACAAAAGAAGAGACAGGTGGATTGTTTCCACCTCAGTTTTTCTCAACGCCAGCCTTTGTACAGAAAGAAGTGGTGACATACTCACACTACCCTTGTCAAATATCCTAGTGGGAGGAAGATTCATCCACTTTGCTGTAGAATGAGAAAGACTTTTCCCCAATGATCCATGAATCCTGCAAGAGTTTTTATTGGGCCTCTTTATCACATTCATTTGTCCAGAACAAAACTAGGGTGGTAGAGATTGTTCAAAACATAAAATTCCAAAGTTTTTATTCAAGAATATTTTTGGCACTAAGGCTATTAGCATTCTTCAATCAGTTATATACCCCACCTCTCTCAATCTTTTCAAGACAGGTTCTAGTTGCCATTTGGGATGGAGACTTTGTGATCAGTCTAGATGTACAAGACAAAGTGACATGTTCCAGTTCACAAATCCTCCAGGAAATTCATGAGGCTCACTTTCAGGAATACAGTGTACCAGTTCAAGGCACTCCCATTTGGTCTCAACATCAGTCCTTGGTCTTTACAGGAATTATCAGCAGTGTAGGGTCTCAGTTTAGGACTATCTCCATTTTTGTGACATCCAACCTGACTGAACTACTACAAAGACACCAGATGAGTTCTATTTTAAATCTAGACCTGAATTCCCTTGTTTCACTGCACCAGTGGCCTTGTGGTTAGAGTGTCCACCTCGGATGTGTGAGCTTGCAGGTTCGAAGCCCAGCCGAGTCATACCAAAGGCTTATAAAAATGGTACTAACAGCTGCCTCACTAGGCACTCAGCATTAAGAGGTTAGTGTTAGGACTGGTTGGCCTGGTATCAGGATAATGTAACTGGGTGGGACATGATGTTACATGTCTGTGGCATGGTGCCCCAGTGTTAAACATCACTCTAAACTGCCACACTGCAGACATCATAGCAATATGACTGCAAAATTGTTAAAGCTATGATAAAATCCAAATCACACACACACATGCACAAAATTCCTCTGTTTCACTCCAACTCAGTCTTGGATTCATTGTCAACAGGGACAAACTTGATACTCAGTCCCAGCAATTCACCCATTTGGGTATGGTGTTGAAAATGCTTCTGAACAGAGCTTGTCTCTCTCAGCAATGTGGTTTGAACTCATTTCAGTGATGGTTTTAATTCTTGCAGAGAGTAACATCTTGGCCAGAGAATTCCTTGTCTAGTGGGTCTTCTCAGTGTGGAAGCAGATCTCATTACTTTGGGATGCCTGTTCATGAGACCATTACACATGATATTGTTTTTCTAATTTGGACTGAAATTTTGCCCATTGGAACAAGCAATTATAGTTTCCAAATACATGTGGTCACATCTCAGCAAATGAGAAAACCTCACTCTGCTTCATGCAGGTGTTTCCTTGCATGTCCAACCTTATGGAATAGTGATTTGTATAAAGGCAAGCCTGGAAGAATGATATGTCAACCTCCTGCCATTGTTTCAGGTGGTCAATTGATTGTAACCCATTTGGGAATGACTATTGAACATAATACCCTAGAGCTGAATGACATAGTAAAAGCATTTCATTAATTTCTCCAGACCTATGCTTCGTGGTTTGGTATTTCTGAGGTGGTGTCATCAGTGACAAATCAAGTTTAAGTTGCAATCCAGGCAACTAAATAGCAGATTACCAAATGATTCATCTAATACTAACTGAATGACTGCTTTTATTCATTTGTATCGGAATATGACAGGACTGACCATTATTTGTGACAGGGTGAAATGCTAAATACTCAAAATCTTTCTCACCAGGATCCATTGGCCTGGGCAGTTGATGCTCTTTCCATAGATTGGGACAGTTTGGGGTTCCTCAGCTTATCCTCCATCACCTCTAATCCCAAAGATCCTGGAAATAGAAGGAAGCTGGAATACTAGCTTATTTGATTGCTCTCAGAATCATGGATAAATGTCTTGTTAAATCTGGAAGTGGAAATTTCATGAAGATCATGATATTTCCTCACCTGCTAGAGCAACCTCAGCAGGAGTTTCAACTGAACCCAGAGTTTTTACCTTGTGTGTATGTACCATATCAATGAAACTCAAAGTGGCAAATATTCCTCAGAAGAGTGTGGAGAAAATTGCTGAGGAGAGAAGGCACACCAATTTGATAGCTTATGAGGTGAAGTGGAGGATTGTCTCGCTGGTGTGAGCAAGGACACATTCCACCACATAAGGCATTATTATCTCAAATAAAATCTTTCTTTTATGACTTTTCAAGCTGAAAAAGTTAGCACCCATCACAATGAAAGGGCAAAAGGAACTGCTAAACTTCTTGCAGACTTGTCACAAGCAAAGGATTTAGGCCTGTGCCCATAATGGAATATATCTTGGGAACTGACATGGTTGAATAATTTCACACTCTAAGGCAACATTGATTTATCTCTTGCATAAGACAGCAAAATACTTGCCTTGTTGATCAGCCTGAACAAACTCCAGTTCCAGCAAGATGATTCAGTTTCACTTATGATGACTCTGGCCTTCATTGCAAAGAATATGTTCCAGCTCAGGCGCAATCAATCATTTGTGGTGAAATCTCTTTCCACATTGAACCCTTTGCCTAAGGGCTGTTTAAAGGACCCGGTGCAGGATTTGGAATTGTACCTAAAATGAACTGAGCTGGTGCAAAGAGGGAGATTGTGTCAGTTTTTATCATTTAAAAGAGGGTACATCTGGTATCTCAGCACAGACTCTATAGCCTTGGACAAAATGGGTTGTTCACTCAGCATACACAGAATTATCACAAGATCTAATGAAATTGTTATTTTTTTCTGCTTGTGAAGCTAGGGAAGTCACCACCAATATCACATTCAAGCGCAACTGTTCTGTTACTGATATCATAAAGGCCTTGGAATGGAGACAGAGTTGACTCTTTCAAGCCTTTACCTCAATATCTTTCATACTAAAAGGTTTGCTAGACCTGGTGGTACCTTTCTCAACACATCAGGTTACCTTCCCAGGTTCTTCAGTAGCTTCTTAATGGTGCATCAATATTAATTTGCTAGATTTGAGGGGGAATTGTTTTGTTTTCCAATATCCACATGGAGTTACTAGTATATGTAAGGGTGCAAGCAGCTTCACATACCTTAGGGGACCCGAGATGTTCATTCTGATGGCTAATGGGATGTAACTCCATCTATCACCTCTGCTCCTAAGTTATAATGGTTAGGTGACGTATTTGAAGACGAAATACATTTTTTGGAGATAATACTTACCAGATCATGACATGGATACACCCTACCAACCTCTCCACAACCACATAGTACTAACAGGGCATGCATTTCATTCCAGTAGTAACTAATGTACCAATGGGCATTTGGCACCAATCCCTATATCTTTGGTGAAATCATTGTGTCTGACTCCCACCTACGTTGGATGACAAAATTTACCTATTATCGCTGAAATGTTTATCTTGGGAGGGCTGGATTTGTGAGGTTGTGGTAGTACTCCTAAGGTATTATGAATGTGTTAAGTATTATAAAAAAACATGTTTTACTCCAAAAATTGCTTTTTAATAATATTTTTAGATTTACATTGTGAATGTGTGAAAATATGGGTGAAATTAAAAACAGATTGGGATTTATAACAATTTTATTAATTGTATTGAAAATAGTGACGTGCAAATATCAGAGAAAACATCAAAATAGTCCCAGTTAGGGCAAAATTGATACAGAAATATGGAATAAACATCTGTTTTTAATGCCAAATCTTCTAGTTAAGATTAAATGGGTATTTTGCCTCACACCAATTTTCTCAGTGGTTTATAAAATTAAATATAATCTTTTACAATTTTAGACACAAGCCAGGACTGCTTGTATGCATATTACTGACACCAGCCTTTTTGGAGACTGTTTTAGTTATGTGGACCCTTTGTATTACTTTCTTCGATGTGTTGAGGAAGTGACATCATCCCCTGTTGGAGATAACACTGGGATTTGTGTCATGACCTCTGCATATGCAAGGCAATGTGCGATGAAGGGCGTCATTGTTGATTGGATCCATAAGGCTGATTTTGCAACCATATGTTGTAAGTATCTAAAGAAATACAATTTACAGTGAAGCCTGTCAAGACTCTGTCTGTGTGTGTGTGTGTGTTTTATGGAGCTGCTATCTATAGCCAGTTTGTTTTGCAATATGTATCATGATAGATGCCCTGAATACAAAATATATTATGCATACCTAAATAAACTGAAAAATGTACAAAGTGAGTATGTGTTTGCAAAACAAACATTTCTTGTATCTTTATACCATGTACTTAATTCTTGCTTTAATGGGATCTTGAAAATGATGGAAAAACATTGATTACACATGACTCTTGTGACTTTGCTCGAAACAATGATGGCAAAACTAGCCCTGCTAATTGAAATGATTACAGCCCCATGACATGAACTCCAACAAGAGGCTTGATCTTGGCATCATGAGCCATATTGACACTAGCAGCAGTGTTTCCTGCAAGAATTAAACCCTTTTGTTCATCTGTGACCCTTGCAAAAATCTGGAAAAAAATTGTGCAAAAAGTATCTGGATTTTAGTTGTGCATGTAGTGCATCATCTGCCATTAATAGTGACATTATTGTAGCAATGCTTACCAGTGCTCTGAAATTTTGTTATAGAAAAGAATCACTGTACACTTAGTGCAAAATAAATTATACAGTGCTATTCCGAGTTTGATTGTCTTTTATAGGAGCCTTGACAGGCAAAGTGAAGCCCCAAACTAAAAAGGAAAAACTGCATAAGCTTCATTAGTAGCTAAAAATCACCGACTGACTATTGCCTTGGACTTGCATATTGGCCAGACTGACTGACTATTGCCTTGGACTTGCATATTGGCCAGACCGACTGACTATTGCCTTGGACTTGCATATTGGCCAGACTGACTGACTATTGCCTCGGACTTGCATATTGGCCAGACACATAACATATCTTGTTGTGTACCCTCGATATGAAAGGTTCAATTAAATATGAAAAAAACCCCACAATTATTATTCTGTTTTGCAGAATAAACACACCCAGAGCTTGAGAGTAAATGAAGTTGGTTGCTCTAATTAAGACTGGACACTTAATGTATCTGAGTTCTTTTGTTAGATTTAGGTGCTTTACAGTTATCAGTCATTGATATGGTCCACTCATGACAAAATTAACCCCAGTCACCTATAGTCTGAAAACTATGCACAACATGTGTTGATGTTATTTTGCTGCTGAAATATTTGTGTATCAAGTAGAAATGCAAAAGTGAAGTTGGTACACCACCTGCAACATTGTGTTTTGTTTGAATTAACTGAATCTAGAATATCTCCTGCTTAAAATGTTGCAGTTACAGGATGTATATTGTGTATTATAAATGTTACAGGATGTAGATTGTGTATTGTTAATGTTACAGGACATAGATTGTGTATTGTTAATGTTACATGATGCAGATTGTGCATTGTTATTATAATTCCCATTCTGGATATAGCTAAGCCTCTGGTATGCACTTATTAAGCAGAATATGATATGCACTGTTAAGAAGGTAGATTAATAATCAGTCTTTAATGCAGAGTAATTATTATTACAAAAAAATATTCATTTGGTTCAAGTATTTAAAAAACTAATTGAATGTACAAGTGTATTATATTTAAAAAATATTTTCAAGTATTGAAACATGTTATCTCATGATATGCTAAAATTATTTATATTTGTAGTGAGTGTGATTAGCAATTAATTAGGCAGGGGAAGATTGAAAGTTTGTAAAACTATTCAAGAATTTTGTCTTGTTGTTATTTTCTTTCTCATTGATGATTATTGTTCACCCTTATTGAAATGCCTTTGCAAGCTCAAAAGAAAGAGTTGGGAAAAGCATTTGCATTTGTTCTTGTTCACATTTATTACAAATTTATTTCTTGTCACAAAGGTCTACATAAAGGAAATGAAGGGCGTTGGATGGTACCTTTTTTCTCAAACATTCTTTCTATTTTGAACATTGTTCTTACTTTGTGGGCTGCTAAATCCCAAACTGAAACATAACTCAGGTTTAACTGTAAAATAACTAAATGAAAATCGATCTGTACTACTGACTTTTTGAACATAGGCAGTCATATAAAACTGTGCATAGCATATATTGATATAGAAATGAGTGTTGATGTACTACATACTGCAGACTGGCGTCTTTTTTTTTTTACTTCCAACATGATTGTATTTGCATTGAAAAATGGAAGTTAACCATTGACCAAAATGTTAAAAGCAGCCTACTGCTTAATGATGCAAATCAGCAGATAGTCTGTAAGGTAGTATATTTAGTTTCAAATGATCATATGACAAGTCTGTAGGTGCTTAAAATGTGGTTAGTACAGATTGATTTTATTAGAGTTGCTCAGTTTAGAATTTAGCTGCCAGAAAATATTGGGACAAGGTTGAAAATCAAAAGAAATTGTGAGAAAAATGTATCATCCAATAATAACTTATGATTCTCCAATGTAGAGCTTTATACCAATGTTGAAACTATTCAGACATGAACAGGGGTCAAGCACACAATTCTCCCAAACAACCTGTGTTCAAATTGTTTTGGTTTTGATATACTGACTTGTGACTTTATACTACTTAGTAGATTTCCTTGCATAAGGAATCAATAAACGATTGTGAACAGAAAAATAACATTGAAATTTTATGACACATTTCATAGCTCTGTTGTTCCTGTTACAAATGATATGGTGTAGTAGTTTGCAGCACAACAACACAAGTAGATTATTTAGTGATAGGGTAGTAGGAGTAAAATGCTTTGCCCAAAGACATATCACAGTAGCAAATACAGGGTGATCCAGTGGTAGGGCTTGAACCTGTACCCTTCAGGTTGTGAGTCTGGCACCCTAACCACTCAGCCACTATGGCTTCTATCTGTGTTAGACCAAACCATACATGTATAAGGTTACACAATCTATTCCTTTTGGTCAGACATGCATACATAACCTTACACCAGCTGTTTCTTTTGGTCATACTTACATACATGCATGCATACATATATACATACATACATACATACATACATACATACATACATACATGCATGCATACATACATACATACATACATACATACCCTTACACTATTTATTCCTTTTGCTCACACATACATGCTTAACCTTACACCATCTATTCCTTTTGGCCTTATATACACACATAATCTTACACCATCTATTCTCTTGGTCATATATCCTTACATATCCTTACACTGTCTATTCATTTGGCCATACACATACACATAACCTTACATCATCTATTCCTTTTGGCCATACTTACTTTCTTGATATTTTGATAGCTGCTAGGTTTGCCTTTTCTGATCTGTACCATGTTTTGTTTGAGATGGTTGGGTAGGTGGGTGTACTTATTCCTAATGAGTATATGCACATGTACCTCTGTATCACAGTAATTGTTCAAAATGTGACCAGTCCATCTCCACCGTCTAGTAATTTTAGTCATGTTTATCAAAACCCACTTACCATAATATTTATTCTTATCCATAGCTGAAATGTCAACGTGTCAAGGAGGCACTGTGTATGTTGAGTGTGCATCACCATGTTCTGGTCACTGTCGAGATCTGACCCTTGGTAATGATCAGTGCGAGGAAGGGTGTATCCCAGGCTGTGTGTGTGGAAATAACATGTATCTCACAGACCATGGACTGGACAGCATATGCGTCCTGATAGCCAATTGCACATGTTACGATTCCACCACTGCAACAGTTTATGGTCCAGGTGCTGTCTTGGACAAGAAGTGTGAAACCTGGTAAGTCATTCTTTTAAGGCCTTTTTTCTTCAGATTCATTGCATTTTCATAGTGTGGTAAAATCCACTAACTCACAAATTAGTTCTCCCAAGATAAAGAAAACAAGATGTTCACCAAAGGTTTTTGTCTTCTTGTAGCAGCAAAAGTGATGAAAGGTCATCATTTGCTTGCTATGGTAGTAGTCAAAATGGATTCCCCTTTGAAGGATTGTTGCCAAATCCTGGTAGTTGTATGTTATTTGCCCATGCCTAGATAGCATGTTCTTATCAAGGCCTTGCAAATACTGACCAGCCTTTTCAGATGTTACATGATTTCTAAGAGTTTTCTCTTCTTGGAAAGTATACTCCATCAGGTTTTCAGTTGAAATTGTGCTCTATGGATGATTATTTTGCACTTCAATTTTGTCAATCTTTCTTCCATGAGGTGTTGCTTGGTGCCATCCTTATTGCCTGCCCAGTGGTTTAATGACTCCATCAGCTCAACTTGGTACACAACCTCTTTTGTATGTTATATCAAGAAAATGATCTTTTATTCTGTGTAATAAATTATTTATGCATTATCCTTAACATTTAGTTTTTAATTCATACCATCTGTTTCACAGAAAGTTCAGTGCAGTACTTGACTGATTTCACTTATAGATATCATTATCCTATTTTCTCTTATTAAAAGTAACAATAACAATGGCAAAAATTAAGTGTGTGAGGGCAAGTTTAAATGTGTGCTGGTAGTATTAATTGTTTGTATGGTGCAAGTGTTTTAAAGCCAGCTGAGGATAATCAGTCAACTTGTTTTGTATGTATTGTGTGCAGTTCAAACCATAATGTGACATACACTTGTGCTAGTCAAGGGAAAGATTGATGATGTCCCAGCCAGGTAGTTGATTAAGGTCAGTTACAGAGGCATGAAACGTATACACAGTGATGTAGACTCCATCACTATTGTTATGACTCCACCTCACCTCAGGTTTGTGATGTCTGAATCTTGGTAGGAGGAATGAACACCATTCAGAAAAAAACTGCAACAATTGGCTTCTTAACTACCAACAGTAGGCCCTGCCATCACCTCTGCTGTCACAACCAGAATGATACCTGAAAGTACAACATTTTGGGTGTGTACCAACATATCATGGTCACCCAGACAGATCAGTGAGGGATATTCTGTTATCACTGGTAATCCCTGTAGGATCATGTACATCTGCTTCTGTGGTACCTGCCAGTACCATTATCAAAGAATGGATGTGTCAGCAAGAAAACATCTTTATGGCACTTTAATCACAATTAGCACGACAATATTTAATCAACTGCATTGAAAATTGGTAAAAATGGTCATCATGTACATGGGAACAAATCACTTTGCTACAGCAAGTTTTGTTAGACTTAAAACTGGATGCAATGTAGAACATAATTTTGTGAATGCAACTGCTATTTCAGCTTATAGTTCACTGATCATGGATCAGAAAAGCTTAGGGGATGACTAGTTGTCCATTGACTAAAATAAAAATTTGTGTTGCTCTGGCATCCAGTAAGATCAACCCACTAGCCAGCTTCAAAACCCTTTAATCACTACTGCTGAATATCAGTACTAAAATATGTCTAGTGATGTCTACTTCATTCTGAATGAAAAAAGTACCAATCCGACATCCAGCAGGGCAGGCATTTTAAAAAAAATAATTACCACTCCTGCTGAATGCAAAGTTACGTCAGTATGTTTTCACCAGTAAACTTGTTAATGGTATCTAGTTATTCCTAAATGAAGATGATGATGACCTAACTTCCATGATGTTATTGCTGCTAATCCAGAATTAATGGTCATATTGAAATAGGGTTTTCTCCTAAAGACTTCATATGATATTGTTCTCAGTGAAAATGGTGTAGTTGTTTTATATATGATCTCTAGTTGGTCCTCCATGTAGTTTTTATATATAACTATGGTGGCCATATTGAAAATCTTATAAATGAAGAATATCAGAGATGGTTTCAACACTCAGCAGTTAAGAAGAGGAAACAGTCTTAACTTGGATTCCTGAAAATTCTTTTGGCTAGTCACAAAAGAGCTTGAGTCCAATTGAGCTACTCTTAATAGTGGATTGCAGTGAAACTTGGTATATATTTGGTCATTGTCAGAAAATATTCATATTGACCAACCACTGTACTTGGAGTTTTGTTCTTTTTTTTTCATTGAACTCATCTCCATGTAAATAGCATGCCATTCTTCTAGTTTATCCTCCCTTCTGTTTCTGTGATGATGATGATATGATAATTATGACAGTGATGATGAGAATCATTATGAATACCTATAACATTTTTCAGTCAGTAGAATTTACAGTGCTTAAAATATGGCTTATTTTTAATAGTAATTTTCCTTTCAGAAAATAAATATTGGCTAAATTTCTGTAAAGAAAATCAGTTGAACTTAATAAAGGAATTAAACCTTCTGTTAAAAGGGAATCATAATAAATTTCTGTTTTCTAGAATCTTACATAAAACATTTCCCAGTTTTGCATGAAAAAAACCCATCTTCATCAGGAACTATGATTTTCTTTGTTAGTTTTGAAGAAAAGAAGCTTAATATTTCTTTTAGCACTAAACATTTATGGTAATTTTACAACAGCATGTGTGTGAATGGTAGATGGGACTGCACTCCTGTACCAGGTGATTGCATAGATAGAGTTGTCTGCCCACTAAATCTTGTCTACATGGAAGGGACACGCAAATGTCTGGAAACCTGTGACACCTATGTTACTAATAGCACATGTCTAAGGTCGGCAACATATAGTGGATGCCTTTGTCCTGATGGTCTAGTTCAGTCACATAATGTAAGTATAGTTTAAATTACAATGGCCACCATACACACTTATATATGCTCTTATCAAAAGTTTTTTTCATGTGCATGGATTAACTGCACATCAACACAATCTTGGGTATATAATTTTTTTATGTAGCCAAAACAAAGATACGGGTAAAAGGGTACAATCTTTAAAATACAGAGCTTGATTTTTTAAAATATAAACTGTACTTTTTAGAAGGTCCAAGACGTTCTTAGCTGGAAGATAATAAGAGGAAGTATTCCAGGGCAAATTGGTTGACTCCATTAATCACTTCTTCTAACATGCAGGAGGAACTTAATATTACAATTCCTCTACTTCTTAAGTTTAGATATTTATGCTTATCATTAAGAATTTTGCAGTCATATAGTACAACAATAATTGGTCATTGAAAGGTAAGATAACATATAGCATAAAGATGACTGTTCATAGAAATTTAAGATAACATATAGCACAATGATGATTGGTCTTTGAAAGGTAAGATAACATATAGCACAATGATGATTGGTCATTGAAAGGTAAGATAACATATAAAGATTACTGGTCATTGAAAGTTATGATAACAAAATGGATAAGGCAGTAACAAAACAAGGTAATGTGCATAGATCTGTGGTCACACTCATCACCCTTTTGAAAACAATAATGAGACAGGTGATAAAAGTTTACACCACAGGCTTTATATATATATATGTATATATATATATATATATATATATATATATATATATATATATATATATATATATACACACACACTGCTCCATCGATAACTCACAAACTAACATATAATGCTCTGTCCAGCATGGATCCAGTTTATTTAAAAAGAAAATATCCAAAAATTGTCCCCTATGTGCTGAAGGAAATCACAATCTGAATTGGTAATGAAACCTTGATATCAAAAATGGTGGTTAGTGCCAAAAAAGTAAGGATCAACATCGTAACTTTTAGTAAGAAATCACATATTTTATTAGATTTTATTGGTCAGTTATTTTCTCAGCTGTAAATAATAATAAATGGAGAAATAGCAATCAAAGAAACAGTCTGCTAAATACTTAAATGTGCAACATTGAAGGAAATAATCACTAATTAAATATGGCTTGTCAGGTGAAATTTGTGTTCAAAACTTTTAGTTCTGTTTCAATGTAAACAGTATAATCATGTCCAGTTCTCTTCTATTAAAAATTTCAAAGTCAATCGACCATCATATCAACACCCATGAGCACTTCTGTGAGAACCTAGTAATGTGCCAGCTGTGTTTGACCTACAACTGGGGGGAAGTGTTTGTTGCATTGTAAAACTTAATTAAAATAGACCTGTGCCCTTTTATCATATATGTCTCTTGTATCAAATCAAGTAAGGGAAGTACAAAAAAATAATTTAGATCAATCCATTTTATTTGACCAATTGAATATAATTTCAGAAATTATGTTCCTATCTACTGATTTCATGGCAAGCCATGGTTGATGTTAGAGATTCCATTGCCAGCATGGAATAAAGCAAAATTCATCTGTGGGAGAGATAAAATATGCAAATCAAACCATGAAATGTGAAGTGGTATTTGTTAAGTGTATCAGAAACTGCTCATATTATCATGTCCTCATTTGCATTATTTTAAAAATAAAATATTTTGACCCATTAAATCATGTTTGGATATGATTAACCTTTGTGAGTTTATGTTTTAGATTCTACTGTAACTAAATATATTTACCTATCTATTTACCTATCTGTCTTTGTATCAGTCTATCTATTTTTAATTTTGAATGAGCAATAAAACTAAAATGTATCCAAATCAACACATAAGAGTAGTGATGTAATATGCAATGCATTTAGCAGTACATGTTACATGTAGGAAAGTCATAGGGAAGAATGTTTTTAATAATCTCTTTGATATGGTTTATCTTGAAGTTATAGATAATTTATGAAGAACAACCAGCTACACCATTATAAAGACATGTATTCACAGTTAATTTCAGCATGATTATAAAATGAATATTCAACAGTGTAACATGCCACTCCCACCCCCACTTTTGTCTCCCTCCACTCCCTCCATCAATTTAGGTCCTTTGGTAACTTTCGCCCATGCATATAGTGTGGTTGATGGTTTTAGACCCTCATTGTGTGCTAGTTATCAAGAGTGTGATTTACATTCACATATTTTCTTGTGCACGTATAAATACTGTACACTGCTTGACTTGCAGACATTTAGATATTTTTGATAGACATATATACTTTTTTGTTAGTACACATATATACATTCTATTTTTGCTGTTTGCATTTTTCTCCAACTGTGCACTTATTTTTCGAATTTGAACAATATTTACACAAAATTTTTAAAATAATTTCACAGAAATCATCTGATCAGATTTACAGTTTTAAGACCTTTTAAACATATTTGTCTCCCCATTGCAATAAAAAGATATTGAACTACTTAAAGAAAATGTTTATCTGGCTAGGTTATCAATAATGCAATAAACATGTATTCTCAATAGACATACAATACACATTGATATTCAATACACACACAATAAACATGGATTATTAATACACGCACAATAAACATACATGCAGTAAACATAGAAATTGTCAGGTAATTATTGCATTTGCAACTCGTATATCATTTCTCCAGCTAAATCACTATCACTGAAATGTGTTTGCAATACTGTAATTATTTTGTCATTGAAATGTTTTTTTACAATGCTGTAATTATTCTATCATTGAAATGTTTTGACAATACTATAATTATTCTAATCATAAAATAGTATTTTTATGTAGATTGAGTTACATAACAGCAACTACACATATTTGATATCAGCTATTAATTCATAGTTTTTTTGACAGGTAGAACAATTAGAAATTTGTTCTTTTCTGAAATGGACTTTACAAATCACTTTTGACCTCCAGCAAGCATATAATATACAGCATATGATATATATTGTAAATTATGAAATAAGAGTTTCCATGGGTTGGCCATAATGCAAGTTTAAATTATTGGGTTAATCAAATTAAATGTATGATGGCAATTAAATGTAGAATTTTAATGCCACTGTTTTTTTTCTTCTCATTTTTGACTTCATTTTGCAATATTATCTTTTATTCATTTATGGTGAAAAAATTACAAAAGAAACAGAAAGCTTATAATGAGTTTATGTTAATTATGAATATGTGTATAACACACTGGGAAACAGGTTAATATTTACAAAATGGGAACAATTAACAGCTACAGTTTTATTAGATATAGCATTTCATAATTATTTCTCAACATATCTTCAGTAATTTTAGTCCTTGTATAGACAAGTTATATTAATGATTGATAAATTAATTGCTTTTGCTTCAGGGAAGTTGTGTGCAGCCAGATCAGTGTCCGTGCTCATACGCTGGAGATTATTATGATCCTGGTGAAATAATTAAACTGTCATGCACAGAGTAGTGAGTATTATGTATACAGTTACAGTATTTTCTATTCCCACACTTTCTTGGGAGATATTGGTATATCCTCAATTCCTTCATCTGTCAATCTATCCAGTACAACATTTCCATTACTGCTGAGCAGAAATTTACAAAATGTAGTTGTTCTGTTGCTAGTAGTGATAAATATCTTCTAGGGAGATGTCATCTTTAGCCTCCACCTTTGAGACTTGAAAATTGGGAAGAGGGTCATATGTACGTAAATGTCATTTATGATGATATTTTCAATTATCTTCTGACCAAACTTGATGAATAAAGTCATACCAAGAAGATGATAGATTTTGCATCATGATCCCTTGAACATTATATGTGTGTGGGGTTGTTGGGTGACTGCTTGGGGAGGGGTGGGTATGGTGTAGGTTTAGAATATGCTGTAAACTGAGAGGGCTTTTGTGATGTTGAACCATTGCAGTTCCACTGTTTCTTCATTTTATATTGATTAAGATGTACCATGCAATCAAAGAGACTAGGAGAGAAATGAATAGAGTTGCTCACTATCCTCACTAGAAAGTCACCCATTTTTCTATGTAGCATTGGAGTTCATCTCTTTGTAATTGCTATATATTTTAAAGATATACATATATATTGACATAATTTGTTAGAAAAAATTCCAAATGAATTCATTTCTGAACAAAACATCAAAAATATGAAACATTGGAGCAGTACATTTGATATGTCACCTTTTTACCTTCAAGAACCAAATGCCCATATTTACAAGCATGAGATGGGCAGGACATAATTGGGTATTCGTGAAGTTTATGATGATGTTGATATTGGAAAACACTTTCTTGGGTGTATCTAATTTAACAAGGTTTTACTTGCTCCATATTTTGGTATTGTTTATTGCACTGGCATGCTTAAAAGTGACCTAGGAGCAATAAATGTCATTTTTATAGTTGCTTGCTTTTCTTAAGTTATTGAACTAGCTTTTACTAATTTTGACTCAACATGATCCAGGATATTTAGAAGGGAATTAAAAAATAATCATTCATTTTGCTTAAAATGGCCAAAAGGGTAATGTCTTTACTAGAAAATGGTAGTGATTTTGATTGAACCCCACTCAGTCCCCCAATGCCCTCTAATCTCCTCTAAATCCAGTGCAAGAACAATAATATTTACTTTTTGTATTTCAGTATCTGCCAGGACAGGAGATGGAAAATTCTAGTGAAAAGTGATTGTCCATGTAAGGCAGCATTTTTTCAACTCAGTCTTTTTTATATAGAAAATTACTTGCAATGGCAATTATGTCTATTGTTTATATTGTATTCATTAGTGTTAAAATTCATCTTATCAGTTTATTGTGATTCCCAAAATTTATTTTGAATTTGTTTATACTGAGTCATATTATTTTAGAAACCATTGACTATTATTTACGACCAAGGCCAGTGCAATATATGTGCAAGCATTGCACTTGCACAGGGGCTTTTTTCAAAGTGGTGCCAAATCGGAGAAGAAAAGGTGCAAAAAATCAGAGAAGGGAGCGAAAATAAAACAAAAAGTTTGCTTTTCTTCATGTGAAAATATTAGGTCATAACTTATATTAATTTTGTGACCGCTCCGGTTGCCTAGTGGTTAGAGCATCTGCCTCAGATGTGGAGGTTACTGGTTCGATCCCCAGCCGAGTCATACCAAAGACTTATAAAAAGGGTACTAACAGTTGCCTCACAAGGTACCCAGCATTAAGAGGGTAATGTTAGGACTGGTCAGTTCGGTGTCAGGATAATGTGACTGGGTGGGACAGCATGCTGCATGTCTGCAGCATGATACCCCAGTTATAGACATCACTCTAAACTGCCACACTGCAGACATTATAGCAATATGACTGAAAAATTGTTAAAGCTACTTTAAAAATCTGAATCACACACACACACACACACACACACACACACACACACACACACACACACAGACACCCTTAATTTTGTATCAGCTTTCTTACCAGCAAATATTTTAATGATTGGAGGAGGGGGGTATCAAATGTCTGTATTGCACAGGGTGACATATTGCCACAAGTTGGCCATGTTTAGAAGAAAACTAACAATAATAATGGTCTTCAACCTACTGTATTACAACAACAGATGCTACTCCTAGTACCATACTACTACAAACACCACTACCACCACCAACAATACTGTTGTAATTACTGCTACAGATATTACTACCACCACCATCACTGATATAATTACTGTTACTGCTTCTACCATCACCATACTACTACTGCTATTACTACTACCACAAACATGACTTGTGCCAGTTTTTGTATATGTGTAACTTCTTCAAAGCATTGGTGTCTGCACATATGGGCAAAGGGTGGGGAGAGCAGTCCTCCCTCCTTTTTCACCACTAAACATGTTTAGACCTACTTCCATAAAATTTAATAGCTGAGCACTATATGTTTGCCCCCCACCCCAAATAATTTTGTTGGCACCCTGGCTTCTAAAATTATTTCTATCCCCTGCCAAGGGTGTGAGGTACATAGAAATATTCAGCAACTTTACATCCATCCAGCAGTCTGTACCTCTGCACAAGCTTCTGAACTCTTTACCATCCACAACTATTATATGAATTTAACCTGATTATCTATAAAGCTGCCTCTTCACAAGAGCTTGTATTCAAAGAAAAGAGCATTTGGGTTGGATTTCTAAGAGTTATAGCCTTTGTTTAACTTAGAATACGTATCCCACTAGTGAATACTGAATCATCCATACTTTTTGTTTTCAGTCAAATTAAGTGTGATGTTTAATTATAATAAGAGCTGACATGAGTTCATTAAAAAAAAGATTTGGACCATATTTTATGGAGTTATGGCTGCAGTCAACTTAGAATAAATATCAGGCTGTTTTGCTGGACACTGTAATATTAACTATTCCCATTCTTTTATTCAACCAAATCTTTTGTGAAATTTCACCTCATCAAGCTACGAGTTTAATGTTGAATAGGTTTTGACTTTCTTATAGAGTTATCACCCTTGATCAGCTAGAATAATCATTTTTGTGACCAATGTGCTCTCACATTTTTTTGTTTGATTCTCACTAAAAGTGCAGTGAAGCTTTAATCCAACATGTTCTTGGTTGAGATTGATGATTTCAGTCCTATTTGAAATGTTGTCACCCCTTAAAGACTTAGAATAGGCATCTCCATTTCATTTGTCACTTGCATTCACATTTCTATTTTAATTTCAACTGGATCTTTTAAGTGAAGCAGGTCCCAGATGAGTTTGATGATGACAGGATTTGATATTTTGCATACTTGTTGCATTGGAAGGCTTAGATTTGGCATCCAACTTGCTTGTGAACATTTTAGCTTTGACATATTTTTGTTAGATTTCAAGTAAATGTCCTGATAAGCTTTAGCTGAGAGATTTTAAATGAGTTTGCTGATCACCAGATTTTAACCATAATCATCAGCATTCTTGCCCTTGACTAACTTTGAATGCTTTAAAGGCTTGAGAAAACTCAAGGATACATTTGTTGTACCTCAGTCATATTAGCATGGAGCTTTCAATATGCAAGTTCTTACCAGTATTTTACTGTGCTATTCCTGTGACTGATGTAGTAGAATCATAATACACTAAGTTCCTACAACCCCAAGCTTTTCATGGCTGGAATTAGCGGATAATGGTCACATTGTTGGCAACTTCTTGTCTTGTACATATTACACTCACTTCCTTCTATCCCAGCCATTGGTATCTTGGTGGGGAGTGGGGGTAAATGGTCGCTTTGATGGCAATTTATTGTTTTATAAATAATACACTTGGTTCCTAGTGCCCTATCATTTTGGTATCTGGCATTAGGGGACAATGGTCACAATGGTGGCAACTTTTTGTCTTGTACATTGTACATAATCTTATCACCCCATTTTCTTACAGCCACTTGTTGGACATCTGGAGCTACTCATTACAAGACTTTTGATGGGTACACCTTCTCATTTGAGGCTGCTGCTTGTGATTACACAATGGTTCAGAGTATTGATAAGTCACTGGAGATTACTGTCAGAAACATCCCTTGCTACAGCAGTGGTCTTATCTGCACCAAATCCGTAACTATTATAATCAATGGCAGTCCTATCTCACTGGTCAGGGGCAGAGATACTGTTATTGGCAATACAACCTTAGCAAGCGGAAATGAGTACTTTACAAAGAATTTGATGCTGTTTAATTCTGGAATGTGGATCAATGTAGTGGCTCCAGACTTGGGAATTGCTATTCAATATGATGAAGGTGGGTATATATATATATATATATATATATATATATATATATATATATATATATATATATATATCTTACATGGTTTGCCTGTTAAATGTAGTTATTCCATTTAATGATGTCATATTTTCAGGTACATGTTTGACACTTATCTCCTGTTTTAGATTAATGTTAAACCTAACTATTATGGATTTTGCATAGCTGCCAAGTGTCCTCTTTTCCAAGTATTTGTCCCTTATTTTGGACCTGAAAATGAGTGTATATTTTTCTTGTTAAAAATCCATTTTTTATATAAAAAAATTAAAAAAAAATTTTCTGGCAATTTTCTGATTAGAACAGGCACCCAGTTCTATTCTTAGAGAAATGTATTATAAGTATATAGGGATATAGGGTTCTAAAATATGATTGGTTCATTCAAAATTGAGGCTACCATGCCACTCTTTAACCGCTGTATTGGATTATGCAAAGGATTTGCTGCTATCATTGTATCTCATCTTCATAATATTCAACTTCCAGTTATGTTGAAAAGGAAAGCAGGAGATTCAGAATTTAATCCAGCAAGGAAAAGAAAACAGAACTAGAAGGACAATTATGCTATCATTTTTAGATTTGTGAAACCATCTAGTAAAGGAGAAAACTGCAAACTGTGTAATTGTGATTTCACTACTGGGCATGGAGGTGCCCAAGACATAAAGCACCATGAATAAGCTAACAAAATATAAAGGAATTTAAAGCCCTGAGGTTGCTTTGTTATTTAGGAAATAGTCATGTTCATGACAATAGAGGTGATATATATCTTTTCTCAAAAGCTATTGGAAAATGTGTTCATATAACTTGGTTTTGTAAATCTTGACTATACATATTAATATTATTATATTTTGTATTTGGGGATGTTGCTTTTCTTTTCATTATAAAGAATAACACTGAGCTAAAACTGCTCACAATTGACACCATACGAATACATTACACATTTGAATATTTTCTCATGTAGGATTTTGGAACAGAAATCACAATGGATCTTGTGCAGCATTTTCTAACATAGATCTTAGGAAATTCCAAAATACTTGCAATCCAATGATCAGCAATATTTTTATTGATACGCATAAAATGTCCAAGTATCCCGTTTAATGTTTTGCAATAAGAAAAGACAAACTGTTCTTGAAAAGTTGGATAAATGCTGTGAATGCATTATTTGTTTCTTGAGTCTTGTATGGAAATGATAGGATTCCTTTATCAATATTTGGTGACAAAATATCATTTTTCCCCAGAACCATACAAATTTTGAAAATAAAATAATTCATGCTATATTACACAGTGCACTTAAGGCTATAAACAAATTGTACTGTCTGATTGTAACAGGAACCAGACTGTATATACATTTGGGCATACAGTGGAGTGGAAGAGTTACTGGTCTCTGTAGTAATTATGATGGAGACAAGGAAAATGACCTGATTTCACGTGAAGGATCTGCCTCCACTCTCACTGACTTTTTCAACAGCTTCAGGACACCAGAATCATGTCCAATTGTTACTGATATATCAAGTACAATTTCAAGTGATCCATGCAAGGTAATGAAGGAACTTAATTTCTTACCAGCAATGAGGTATATTAAAATCAGTTTCAGGAAAGTAATGATTGATATTAAGTAGATTATAAGCAATACTGCTAGTAAACTATTCTTAACATCAATAAAGATGTCTTGATTTTCTTGTTATACAGATTAATGTAATGTTCTAACAGGTAAGAAAGAGTGAAACACTCTTTAGGCTGTACTTTTTGACACTCTTTTTGCTAATTATTTTTTTAAATTGTATAAGTGAACATGTGCTTTAAAAATGAGTTACCTACAGCTTGAAAATTATATATGGAGAAGAAAGTTTCTGTTCCAAAACTTCAACAAGAACAAAATGGTTATATGTGTATCCCTACTGGTTAAAGGTCTTGTAACATAAAAAGTGACTTCCTTGCAAATTTATGTGATGATAAATCTTGCCCACCCCCCAAATATTGGTTTAAAATTTTTTATATCTTGGATTTTTTTTCATGCAACAAGAGCATGGTGTATAATTGGTTCTTTGGAAGGTGTAATAAAATTAACATTAATTAAATGCAGACATGATCTAAAAAATATAAAACATTTTAAACTCAGTAATGTACCTGTTAAATTGTTATTTAGCCATGTTTGCAAATAAAATTAGATGGGTTTGTAGCTCCACTAGTCACATCCAAGCTGAGCTCTTGTGTCCGTCATCAATCCATCATCCATTATATATTTATTGTCTGTCCATTCATAAGCACAGGCTTGTTACTGCAACTTGTCTTAAAGTACTAGAAAAATTTCCAGGAACTTTACACATTCATCATACTGTTCAGTCATAGAATTGTTAAGTAATTCATATAACCTTAGTCAGGCTTGCATTGGAATTCATATAACCTTTTTCAGAGTTGTATTGTAATTAATGTGACCTTAGTCAGAGTTGTATTGAAATTCATACAACCTTAATCAGAGTTGTATTGTAATTAATATGACCTTAGTCAGAGTTGTATTGTAATTAATATGACCTTAGTCAGAGTTGTATTGTAATTAATATGACCTTAGTCAGAGTTGTATTGTAATTAATATGACCTTAGTCAGAGTTGTATTGTAATTAATATGACCTTAGTCAGAGTTGTATTGAAATTCATACAACCTTAATCAGAGTTGTATTGTAATTAATATGACCTTAGTCAGAGTTGTATTGTAATTAATATGACCTTAGTCAGAGTTGTATTGTAATTAATGTGACCTTAGTCAGAGTTGTATTGAAATTCATACAACCTTAATCAGAGTTGTATTGTAATTAATATGACCTTAGTCATAGAATTGTAGAAGAATTCATACAACCTTAGTCGTAGAGTTGCATAGGAATTCATATAATCTTAGTCATAAAGGTGTATAGGATTGACGTGACTTTATACATAAAGTTGTGTAGGAATTCATATAACTTTAGCCATTGAGTTGTATATGAACTGACATGACCTTAGTCATAGAATTGTATAGGTACTGATGTTACTTTAGTTATATAGTTGTAGAGGAATTCCTATAAACTTAGTCACAGAATTCTATAGGAATTCATGTGATCTTAGTCATAGAGTTCTACAGGAATTCATATAACCTTAGTCATAGAGTTGTATAGGAATTCATATAACCTTAGTCACAGAGTTGTATAGGAATTGATGCGACCTTAGTCATAGAGTTGTATAGGAATTGATTTGACCATAGTCACAGAAGTGTATAGGAATTGATTTGACCGTAGTCATAGAGTTGTATAGGAATTGATTTGACAGTAGTCATAGAGTTGTATAGGAATTGATTTGACCATAGTCATAGAGTTGTATAGGAATTGATGTGGCCTTAGTCATAGAGTTGTATTGGAATTTGTGTGACCTTGGTCTCAACGTTGTGTCAAAGATTCATGCTTGCAAATTAGGGAGAAAAAAAAATCCCGAACTTAACTATGCAGAGTGCTTTCTTTTTTAGTCATTATATGTTTATGAATAATATTATAAACCACATAACTGAAATGTGGCATTAAAATGACTAAATATCTTACAGTGTGTGGTTATGCAACATAACATTTTCTTTGAAAAGTTCAGACTATGTTTCTTTTCTAGGGCAATGAGATACGTAGACCATGGGCTGAAGAACAATGTTCAGTAATCAAGAATGACACTGGCATATTTGGAGATTGTGTACAACAAGTCACAGATTCTGTTCTTGATGCGTATTACATATCATGCATGTTTGATGCTTGCAGGTAGGTTCTTAATTCTGTTTCTAAAACTTTTCAGTAATTCCAACAACTTTTTCCACAAACTTGTTTACAAGAGAAATTCAGATGAAACATGAAGTGTCCTGCAGGGTTATTACTAGTTCCCCCTACTAGTCCTGCAGGGTTATTACTAGTTCCCCTACTAGCCCTTCAGGGTTATTACTAGTTCCCCCTACTAGTCCTTCAGGGTTATTACTAGTTCCCCCTACTAGTCCTTCAGGGTTATTACTATTTCCTCCTGCTAGTCCTAAAGAATTATTATTTCTTCCCCCTACTAGTCCTGTGGGGTTATTATCAGTTCTTCCTACTAGCCCTTCGGGGTTATTACTAGATCCCATCTACTAGTTCTACAGTATTATTGTTATTCCTCTCTACTAGTCCTGTCGGGTTATTGCTATTCCCATCTAGTCCTCCAGAGTTATTACCAGTGCTCCCTACTATTTCTGCAGGGTTATTGTTGTTCCCCTTTAGTCTTCCAGGGTTATTACAAGTGTCCCATACTAGTCCTGCAGGGTTATTATTGTTCCCCTCTAATAGTCCTGCAGGGTTATCACTAGTGCCTCCTGCTAGCTCTGCAGGGTTATTGCTATTCCACTCTATAAGTCCTGCATGGGTATTGCTAGTTCCCATTACTATTCTTTCAGGGTTATTGCTAGTTCTCCTTACTATTCCTTTGGGTTATTACTAATTTTACAGTACTAATCAGCCAATGTTATTACAACCCCCCCCCCATTTTTTATCACTATTGTGAAAATTAAAACAGCATTATACCCAACAATAGGTCAGAACTATTTACCACCGCAGGCAAAAATACTGTAAGATTTTCTATCAAGCAGTCATTACTTAATTGAGATAAAACTTCTAACAATGTCTCTATATAGTTTGTGAAGATTAAACTCACTCTACATTGAGAATATTTTGTATTATTTGCTTCCAGTTGTGATAGAGGAGGTGATTGTGAATGCCTTTGCACGGCCATTGCCCATTTTGCAGAATACTGCAGCAGTCAGAAAGGGATTTGCATCAAATGGAGAACCCAGCATTTATGTCGTAAGTTACATTTGTCCTGCACTTTAATACTGTTCATTAAAACTACTGTGATAAGTCATACTGGCATTATACTGGGGTACAGTTATATCTCACTTTAATACTCCCTGAGGTCCTTAAAACTGTACTGTGATTGAGGCAAGTTAACATTCTGCTGGAGTACAGTTATCCCTCACTATAATACTACCAGAGGTCCTTAAAACTGTAATGTGATATAGGCAGGCTGGCACTATGCTGGAGTACATCTCCCTCACTATAATATTTTCATGATGTCCTTGAAGGTATACTTTGAAATTATACCGGGGTACAGTATACATAACTGCCAGATGTCCTGTTTTTCCTGTATTTGTCCTGTATTTTGGACCTAAATATAGGTTTAAATTTTTCTGGCTTGTTTTTTAATTAAAATAAAAAAAATTAAAATTTCCTTGCAATTTTCTGTTTAGAACGGGTACTCAGTATCATTCTGATAGAAATGTATCACATATATATAGCGATACAGTTCTAAATATGATTTGTTCATTCAAAATTGAGGCTACCATGCCTGTCTTTAATGGCCATATTGGATTGTGCAAACTCTAAAATATTGCTGTACTGTAAAACAGCAGACCAAATTGGTTCTACCTATACATGCAAAAAATGATGTTATTATGATGTTTGTTCATAATGAAAATAGTTTGAGGGTTTGGGAAGGAGGATGTATTGTTTCCACAGAAAATTACTGTTGCTTAGGTCTTAAAATTAGTGGTTTGTAGCAACTATTACATACACAATAATGAGTACCCACAAATAAAAGTTCACACTATGTCACATGTGATCAGAGTAAACAAAAGGATTTCGTCAATAGATATCCCTGTTCTATTGTACTATGTGGAATGAAACTTCACAGTCAAACCTAAGAACTTCAGATCCATCATTGGAGAGTGGCATCCATCATATAAAACAGATCATAGACGAGGTTCTGTGTTGGTTTCATGTTGGACATGGATATCTGACTCAATGTTACCTCCAGAAGGGTGAACCTCTATCAGAGTGCATGCCGTGACTGTCCACTGAGAGTAGAACACATATCTGTTGAGTGTATAAACTTCCAACCAGTGAGTCAAAAGTTTTTCTTCAATGTGAATTTAATGAAGAACCTTTTCAATAATGTGCCACCTGAGAAAGTCTTGTAGTTTTTGAGTGAATGCAGTTTATGCAGCAACTTTGACATAACTTTAAAGGATTTTATAGTTTTACCTTTATATTTAGTTTTATATAAATTTACTGAATTGTTATATCTTTGCCTTTATATCTGATTTGGAAGAGTTTATCTTTTTTTTATACATTTCATTTTCACAACTTTGCAACTTTACTTTTGCCTGGCGTCATATAGCCATTGTTGTTCTGAGGTGCCTTTAAATGCTAATAAGCATACATACATACATACATACATACATACATGCATGCATACATACATACATACATATTCTAACATATTAAAAATTAGATCATGAAGATACTTATATCAGAATATATTCTGAGATGTACATATATAATTTGATATTTTGTGTACTTTTGATACACACTATCATTTTCATATGCTTAGATCTCTTCATTTTTCCTTGTTGGGTTTTCTTCCACAGAGGAAAAATTAAATATGAACTTTTGAGATTGCTGTATACAGAAATAATCCATCATGGGATGATGACACATTAATGATGTTAAGGTTTGCATTTATGATTATTACTGTCAAATATGCTTAGTACAAATACAGATTTGTAATTACTATAGACTCTGAGTAACTGTCCTGATCTGATTATCTGTTGAGTGCATGTTGGTGGGGGAAGCTAGATTTGCAATTCCATATGTGGAGATCTGACAGATGCCAACACACATTCACGTTTTGTTGACCATTGGAAGATCCAGTCCACTTCTTTTTAGTATCCTGTCAGATAAAGCTCTCCAAATTCATGTTAGGGAGATTTACTGTTAGTAAAGATATATTCAGAATGACATTTCTTACTTTCAGAAATTTGAAAATTGTGATTTGATTAGTAAACAACAAGGTCAACAAAAAATGACCACTTATTGGTGTCCATCAGATCTCCATGCTGGACTGTGGTGATCTGATTTTAACTTGCTTGGGTTTTGGTTTAACTTGTTCAGACGCTGCTATTAACATGCAGAGTACCATCTATTCTTGATGTAAATTGTATATCCAGTACACATGGCCTAATTATTGGTGTTCAATTTTGAACTTGCATATGTATCTTTTATATCCAGCCATCCAGTGTGAGTTTGGCTTGGAATACCAGGCGTGCGGAAACCCATGCCCACAGACCTGCCAGAATATTGGTGAGGAGCCACAATCCTACTGTACAGCCACATATCCTGTGGAGGGATGCTTCTGTCCAGATGGATTTGTTCAAGAAGGTAATTATTGTTCAGTCTGAAATATTATGTGTGGACAACTTCATAGTTTTGGAGTAAATGAATGATTTTTTTTATGGTCACACTTGTTACTGTCATACCCATCTTGGTTTGGTATGTTGGAGTCACTAAGAATAACAAGAATTGGCAGATATAAAGAAGAAATAAGCTTATCTTGGATTGATCGAAATTTCAGCCATTACAGCATGAGTCCCTTTTGAGGGACTCTTGTCTAGATTAGATTTGTTACTAAAAATTGATCTTGATATCAACTGTGATGACATAAGAAATATGATCTGAAAAAACATTTGTCATAAAATTGGCATTATATTTAGACTTATAAAGTTAGTAATAATATAGTTTTAGATCCCATCAGTTGTCATGAATATTGGGGTTCACACAAGAGGGTGTTTCAGGTGAAATTGTCACTTCAGTATCTGTCATTTCATCCAAATACACGCAACTTTGCCATAAAGTACTGGGCTGTTGTGGAAGATTTTTATTTGAATTTTATTAACCATGGTTTAGAAGAGCTCATAAAATAATGATTGTTTGTCATCTGTCCATTCATTAACACAACTAGTAAGCTATTTTGAGGATGGTACTTTGCACACATATTCATCACAAGGTCTATTTCCTAATGGAAATGGTACTGTTTCAGACATCCAATATAACTGCCTCCATGGCTCATATTGAAAACCTATTGCTACTCTTTCTGAACTGATGGTCAGTTCAACATTGGGTTTTTACTAAAAGACTTCTTATGATGTCTAGTTGGTCCTAAATGAAAATGATGATGAACTGACATATAATATAGCTGCCATTGTAGCCATCTTGAAAATCGTGTTATTTTTACTCATAAACAGAAAGTCATATCAATATGGGGTTCTCACAGATAAGATTTATTATATTGTTTTGTGGTCATTGATGAAAGTGCTGCCAATCTGACATCCAGTATGGCCACCATAGCAGCCATGTTGAATTCTTATCACTACTCTTCCTCAATGGATTGTACAGTTGATGAGTTTTCACCAACAGACTTCTAATGATGATTAGATTGTCCTAAGTGAAAATGATGCTAATCTGACATATATTATAGCTAATTTAAAAAATCTTGTCCCTCAAGAATATTAAAGGTGGTTTCAAAATTAAGCATATAAAAGAATCAATTCTTTCAGACAGTAGTGTCAAATTCCTTCAGTGATCATTGTTAGTAACTCACACTCCTCTCTCACTACCATCCCTCTTTAAAGCCCACAGAGAAAACAGCTAACATTGCTTTTTCCCTAGTTAATTTATTCACTCACCACCCTCTTTTCAAGCCATTTAATGCTTTATTATTTTGGGTACAGTTGTCAATTTATTGCTTCTGTCAGTTTTTATGGCAATTGAAATAAAATTTATGCCTTCAGTTTTCTGTCAGTGAAACAGATTCTCATTTGAAACTAATGCTTGAACCTAGAGAATGTGAAATTCCATGCATTTGTAGCCCAGTCATGAGCATATAATTACACCATGGAGTTTATAGGTAGATTGGTTATAGATAGTTTATTTTGCATTTCATACTGTAAAAATAGGAAGATAGATTGAGTACCTTTATACATATAGTAAATTAATTTCCATTCCATTGTCATTTTAAATAATAATGTTCTACAACAACTTTGCTAACTTGAACTTTATTTATTATTTTCATAAAATTTAATGAGGATTTATATTTCAGTTCTATCATTTCAAATGTTTAATAAAATTATTGTTTTTAATGGCTGTTTTAAAATATTTGAAAACTTTTGATCACTCAGTACTTATCGATATTTCCAAAACTGTACCATATTCTGGCAGGGGTTAAAAGTCTCTTTACCAAATACATTTGACTGATATGTGGACTTTGAAGTATTCATTATGTTTGGTTGTGTTGAGGAGCTACATTAAGTCAGTCGTTAACATGATGGATTCAAAATCACTGCAGTATAGTTATGATCAGTGTATTATGAATATGTGTCATACCCAAACCTGCATGGATCAACTGCTGTGGTCTGTCTTTGGTCAAGCTACTTTACTCCCATTGCATCAGCACAAAATTTTCTTCCATGTTTTGATGTGTCATTAATCACCAATTTGTTGATCAGTTAATTCATGTTGCAGGAAAAGGATGTGTACCTGCCGATAATTGCCCATGCTACAAGGATGGTATACAATACATGCCTGGAACCATAATTACATACAACTGTAAAAACTGGTAAGCTCTATAGTGTGCAATTCATGAAATGGATTCAAAATCAGTGGATTATGGGTTACCTTCATTCCCAGTCCATATGGATTGATTGCCAGCTGTGGTGTGTCTCGCTGGTAACATATAAACTTGCTTTAAAGTTGAATTGTGCAAACAATGTAGAACCTGATCTGTCATTGTGAGTGCAGATCTGTGATTATGTGGATTGCTGTTGGGTTCTGCTTATAATCAATTATATACAGCAAGTAGACAATTTCATGGGGACAAAATAGAAACTATGTAGATCTAAATACTTTTTACAAAAAAAAATCTCTTTTGATCTATATTTTATGGTTCAGTGTCTGTTGGATTTTGTGTTTAAAGTTCATTTACTGGATGCTGTTTATATTTTAGTCATGATATTATAACTGGATGTATCTCTGTTACTACTATGCTCTTTAAACAATGTCATTGTGACCTACATTTTACGCTTTACTGACATGGTCTAGGTATATACGTTTATGACCACATAGATGATTCCTCCATGCTTTACCTGTATTCATCTTAGCTTGCTCAGAAAACTTTATTATGGTTAAGGCAGTTGGAAATAGATATCAATTTATTTATTCAGGGGCTGCATATTAATGACTGTAAAGTGTATAATGTGATATGTTACCCTCCGAGCAAATTAAATGTAATGTACATGTGAATGACTATAGGAATTAGACAGTGGACTGCATGCTTTTAATGACAGGACTCACTGTAGTGGCTAGTCAAGGTAATTAATGATATATGACCTTTATCCAGCTGGCAGTCACTCCAGGGCCAATCAAAACCTGTGATGTTCATCCAATAAAATCTGCCTTCAGGAGTGGACACTGATAATAGCATCTCTAGCAAATTTTATGAACAATGGTTTAAAGCAAATTAACGCAAAACATCATTAATTTCTGGATTTTATCAGTCCATTATGGTACCTCTACTTTGTTACCTTCTTGAAAACAGAATCTTCTTTTATATCTTTTGTCTTTTTTACTTTGTCACAGTAGGTAGGTAGTTGGATGGGTAGGTAGGTCCATGATTTTACAGTATGTTAACACAATTTCTGGCCATGTAGTAGCAATTAATAGTAACAATTTAAATTTTAAAATTATTAAATGTATGAATATAATGATCAAAGATTGCAAAATAGTCCTTAGTTACGAAGGAGGCCATTAGCCTGAATTTATTTTCTATATGATCATGTTTACAAACATTGTTGGAGAATATTATAAATAGAGGTGAGCTTTGTAACTGATAATCAGACTATGTTAACGGGTATGCAGATATGTGAATTCAATAAACTGAGTGTAGAAAATTTTGAAAATCAGCATCATCCTATATCTACTGAATGGACTTTTCCCCCATGTACTTGTATCTCTAAGATGGAGTTTTCCACCATTTGTACCTATATCTACAAAATGGACTATTCCACCATGTGTACTTCTATCTACAAATTGGACTATTTCATTGTGTACCTACATGTTCAAAATGGACTTTTCCACTTTGTATACCTATATCTATGTAATGGACTATAACACCGAATGTATGTCTTCACCATCAGATCATGGTCAGATAATAAAATGTTATGTGTACCATTTTCATTGTATTCTTCTCTTTCCATACAGCACATGCACATCCGGTCAGTGGTCATGTACTAACAGCACAGATTGTATTCCCTGCACAGATAAGGAATTCATGTGCATTGAAACTAGAGACTGCATATCACTGAACTTGACCTGTGATGGCCTCCTTAATTGTCCAGATGGCTCGGATGAGACCAATTGCAGTATGTTCTATCAACTCAACATAATTTTACAGTAAATGAAATGTGCATAAAATCCCCAGTAAAATAGTTTATGTACTTTGTAGATAATGTAATTTCTTAATATTATATAATTATATGCTTACATCACTGTTGCTTAGGTTATGAATATTCCCCAATGTATTCACTTTGTATGGATAGAGAATCTCATTCATGTCTTTCAGTCTGCATGTGAGCCTGTCAATTATTTGTTTGCATGAGCATAAAGAATGCATTCTTAAAGACTTTGTGCAGGATAAAGAATTGATGACATAAATATTGTACAAAATCAAGCTATTTTTAAGATTGTCTTTTATTTTAGTATTTGAGTTTAAATCCATGAACTTTACATGTAAATGTTTTGTAGTTTGTGTCAAAGAATTCTTGATAGAGCCAGTCAAAAAATAATTAATTTTTATTGATGAATATCTGTACACATATTTTAGCATACACATGCCCACCTAACATGTACCTGTGTGCAAGTACAGGGGAATGTAAACCCAATGCCATTATTTGTGATGGGGAAGCAGACTGTGCAGATGGATCGGATGAATGGAATTGTGGTGAGTGCTCAATCTGCATTCACCAATTTTGATCAAAATTCCAATAAACTAACATTTTATTCATGCATATTAGTCATGCAAGTCTCATACTGGATACACATTAGAGAGCAGTCAGTTTTTACTAGGGGAGAGGGCAGTATAATATGGTGGATTGGAATACTTTTTTATCGCAGAAAAAATGTAGGGTACAATCATATATGCACAAATAAAAGTAGATACATCTATGAATCTCATGGCATGATATGTGTAAACTTATATGGGCATGTCAGATTTTTATGCTATGGTATGTGATTTTCAATTTTAACAATCCCCTCCCTCATGCTGTAAATGTTGACTACTTCTTTGATACTTTTCACAAAATGAAACCCACATAAATTGAAGGGTGCAGTGAACATTTTAGACTCTTGTAGGTCCATGAAAAGATACCTCATTCCTGAAAGTATTTATAGCTGAGAAGTTGGCAGGATTTAGTTTTGAAAGATCAATGCCTTGTGAAAATGTATTTGTGTATCATCGCTTCACATATAGCTTAATTAATTGGAGGGTGGAGGAATTAATTAGTATTTTCCCCATAATCACTATTATGTATTGTAACAAGATAACCGGCTTGGAGTTCGCATTTATAACAGAAAACTTTTGATGGTGATACATATATAATGTTTATTGATGATTGACTTGAATGAGAAAAGAATTGTGATTAATATGTGTGTGTATAAGATCCAAATATTGGACAAAATAAACACAATCCGCATGAACCTAATAATGCAACATATATGTGAATACAAATAAATGATCTTACACAGTAAAAGGACAAAGGTTAATGATTCACAGTAAATTTCACACAACGAAAAGAATGATGTGTTTTACTCAAATAGTAAAAATGGGGTACTTTACTCATATACCGGTAGTAAAATGATGAAGACTAAGGGATAGATATCATACAAAATATCTTTGCAATCCCAAAACTCTGGGTATAACAAACCCCAAAATTAGCCCACGGCTGAAAGATTACATGCATGGAGTAACACAAAACACTCCATCACTAGCACACTTGGCTACCGGTCATACTGGTCAATCAAGGAGTCAGCATTTCAGGTAGTCACCGACCACCATTCAGTTCCTTGGTCAATCAAGCAATCATCCCCCACCAATTCTGTCAGCAATGCCCAATCACCTGCTACTCGACCAGCAACACATTTCACTCAGCTCTATGGCTGCTATGGTTCAGCTTTACAGCTGCTATGGTCCACTTCTATGGTTTGCTGTACAGCTGGTACACCATCGACTCTAATCAGCTGAAAATAAATCTAACACCATGTACTATGTATGACACTGGCATATACGATAAAATGTAAGGACATTATATATGGTAAGCTATACAAATTACATTATCAGCGCAACATTACAAAGCAATAAACAGGTTCAGAAGTGAACTTACCCGTGTTCGATAAGAATCCTATGGTATTAAACGTTTCTTAAAAGTGCCACTTTATATTGTTAATATAAATCTCTTGCTATGTCACAAACAAAAATAGAAAATATTTGCATTATGCTACGTAAGCCAAAGCTACATAGAAAATATACAAAAATAAATGTGGTAGTACAATAGTTATAACTTATACACAAGAAATTAATAAATAATTCACATACCTCTACAGCTGAAGATGTGTTCACTGACAGACGTTCTGTAATGTAAAGATTTAGTCTTATGGTGAGGCATTTATACACAGACAATGCAGCCCTACATCATCTGTGCACTGGAAGTATTCGGTTTTTCCCATCGAAAGCACTTCGCACGTGTGGCATAGGATGAACCAAACTCACTGTTTCAAAATATTGTACAATATACATAAATCACCCTCGGGTATCGTTGTACACAAAATACGAAACACGAGTACATGTATTTAATAAATAAAGGGATATATACAATTCCGTGACATGTATATCTATATTTTTGTAACTCATAGTACATGATTTTTATCTTGTTTTTGTAATTTTTATTCATGGATGTAAATTATTTAGAATATCTTTAGTTAGATTTTGCCTATTCAACTATTCAACTGTTAAGAGTGTAAGATTACACAGGATCTATAAACAGATGCTTATATATGTGTTGACAATAACTAATTCAGTCTTAATAATAAGACTTAATGATGTCTTTGGATTAATTTCTCATTGGCTGATGGGGTTTGGTCGGTTCTAGAAGAATTAACTTTCCATTGGTTGGGCTAGGTCACATGAATAGGCAGTTTTCAAAATAAACTGAGTAGTGTGATCTGTCACATAGGGTATATTGAGAAATATAGTCATACTAGAGTGTATATAAGGAGGGAACTGAGCAATCAGAGTTGTTCCAATAATGGAGACATCCTCATTTCTTGTATTCCTGTTTTAAGTCTGCAGATGTGTTTTATGCTGTACTTAGATATTGTTTGAGAGGAAAGACATTTGTTTGGACTGTTCAGTGGAAGTAGAAAACACTCATTGTTTGGACTAAAATATTATTCTGGAATTGTTGTTAATTATTCAAAGGAGTTCTGGATGATGCCATTTTGACAACATCAATTTTTGGCTGGCCTGTACATTTTGGATTTTGAAATATACACAGAACTTTTCATTATTTTGGACATTCTTAGAACTTTATCAAGATTATTTTCTATTCACATCATAATAGTATGTTCCTCTCACATTTTCAGTTCTAACATTGATTAAATTAATTGTTAAGTTTGACAAAACTTATTGGTTTTGCAACTTTCTGTTACTCCATTTTTGGCCATAGAGTCATAACATAATGCATTGTTAACTTGAAATTTTGGTCTGCATCATTCACACTGTTTTTGGACTTGAGAATTTGCATACTAGCCCCTGATTTGGCAAGACATCATGTGGACAATTTAATCACTTATTAATGAAGACATCCTGTGGACAAGATAATCACCTAATGGTCAAGACACATTAAAAATTAATCAGGTTTTGATCAAGACATAATGTCAGCAGGTTAATAAGTTAATGATAAAGTTATATGGACAAGCAAAACGATTATTAGTCCAGACATAATGTAGACAAGTTAAACAATTATTAATAAATCATCAGTCAGTTAAACAGACGAAAAATGTTATGCATTTCCTAGCACCAGCATTATCACAATAATATATAACCATGATATAAATCAATGGCTGAAATGAAACACGTTAGACTATATTTTATTCAAGTACTGACTTCCCACATGAAAGCTTAAGATCCTGAACATTCCACCTCAGTCTATAAAATATTGGCTAAAAATAACAAGTATAAAGGAGGAGAAAAGCATCTAACAAAAAGCCATAGTTTTAATAATACAGATCAATATATATATATATATAAATATATATATATATATATATATATATATATATATATATATATATATATATATATATAGATAGATAGATAGTATGTGATCTTGATTGCTAGTTGTCATCATCAGAAAATCCAGAACATTACGAGGTTAGAAGCATTCAGTTAGGATCTGAATTTTCGGAAGATGACATCAAGACATGATCTTGCAATCAAAATCAAATTGCTATGATAATGATAATTTTGTTATATACCATTCAGTTTTCAGGTAAATTAATACGATTCCAAAATGTAACTGAAAAACAAATGCAGATGATTTCAGCCTTTCTTATATGAACTTCATCTTTACTTTTAAATTGAATTTCATTGTTTTGAGCAGCTGATATGCTCATGAATATCAGTATTTTGAATGAAACTGTCACTCGTTTTTACTATTATCACTGTTGATAACACAAGTTCTTCAATGCTTGGGGGCACCATATCCTTATATGTGATTTACAGCTATTGTGCAGTTGTCAAATTTTGCATCAGTGAAAGTATCACCAGCAGAATAAATAGGAAAGTGTATATCCCATGCTTGACTGATAGTGTTGGAACTCTTTGTTGGTGGGACATTGTGAGAGGCTCTGATGTGGACTAGGCATGGGAATGAAAGAAATATTTAGATAGTTACTAACTGTTACAGTACATTGTGAGAGGCTCCAAAAGGGGACTGGGCATGGGAATGACAGTTATTTTGAGAATTATTTACCTCAGGCTTGAACAAATTGTTGTAAATACAGATTTATTAAAGAGAATGCTACTGATTTCCATGTGTATGTCAAGTGAGGGACGGCTAGTTATTTATTCTTGTTCAGTTGTAACTAAAAAGCTTTGAGGAAAATGTAGCTCCAGCCTCATTTGAGGGTATGTTCTTACAGAATCAGAAAACAACAATATAGTTTTCCTGCTTTTGGGATTTAGTGGTAAAATTCTGGCTTATTCTAAGATTGAAAATGTAATAACAAATAATAACAAAGAAGTACTGGCAACTTTAATCTTATCATTATAACAGGATCCTGTAAAGTGAGCTTTTTTTGCATGACTTTAAATTTAGTGTATTTTTCCAAAAATATGGTGTTAAATTTTGGCTAGTTACATTTTAGCTATTCTTCATCTAGTAGGTTATTGTTTAACATAATACATGGATTGCATTTATTTTAATGACATTACTGTTTTGGCACTGAAATTTGTTGACCAATAACACCATTATTTAACTAATACAATGTCAGTGAAAAAAATTTTAAGGCAGAAATGAAAAATTTAAATTATGTAAAATTGGAGATGACTGTCAAAGGCCTGTGGAACTGTGATAATTTGCTGCCCATATTTGTTGCCATCATAAGAACATCATAGTTTTCCTATTTTTATTAAAATTAATAGCCAGAGAGATACTGAGTGCGAGAGCATTATTTAGGATAGTTTTCATACCTGAGTAATTTAAAGTATTCTACATGCACTTTAGATGTGAAAATGGAGCCTTGAGTGTTGTAAAACTCCCCAATCTTGAATCAAATTTAGGATATAAATATGGGGTGGCACATGGCAGTTTAGCATGGGTAAATGTCCCCTCCACTCACTCATGGTGCAATATTGTTGAATATTACAGATATCACTAAGGAAATCAACTATTCATAGTGTCAGAATAATCAAATATTTTGCATAATTTATGATTTATTCCAGTCACAACATGCTCTAATGATGAATTTGCCTGTAAATCTGGACGATGTATTGATGGCAGTTACGTGTGCGATGGGGAGTTTGATTGTGGTCCAATGGATTACTCAGATGAAAGTAATTGTGGTATGTGAATACATAAATCAGAATTTGGGAAAGCTTTAATTAGCATGGATATTCTAAATGGTTTTCTTTTAATTTAAGTCTTACAGAATACAAAAAAATTAGCCTTTTCTTAGTGGTTGAGAATATTTTATTGTCTCACCTGTCAGTATGTTGAGTCATACATATAGAATCTATGTTGGGGTTTGGACTGAGACAAGGAAATCCCAATCAGTGGGTTACATTATTTGTCTCCCCACAAGGCTTGCTGAGTGGGGAGACATATAATGTAACTCCATGACTGGGATTTCCTTGTCTAGGTCCAAATCCCAATGTAGATTCTTTTTCTCACCCAATATTTTCCTTTGAAGTAAAAATGAACTCACTTGTGCAATAGTTCATGTGCAAATGTTTAACATGTGGTGCATTAACACAAATATGTTAATGAGGACTGTGGCGTGACCATGTCATCCGAAGTACACAGTTTTTATGCATGAGCAAAGAAAAATAACAACATAAAACTTCACATAGTAATGAGGTATTATCACATTTAATGTATGGATGTTATATGAAATTAACAATAAATAATTAATATTTATTACAAGAAACTGTTTCATTTTCATCAGTTCCAATTTTAAAAAGTTATATTGTAAATAATGAAATAATACTGGATACTCAGCTCTACTGTAGTTTTACTTAGTACAAGCTGTAACGAAGAGTGACATGTTGCATTAGATTGTTCATAGGTAATTAGAGATCTGTGTCATTATCATATATATTCTCCTTTTCTTTGGAGGAGGTGAAACTGTTTGTGACATACTTGTGTTGTCCTTAACATTGATTGTAAAATTACTCCCGTGTATAAAAGACCCTCCAAATATGGACCCTAGCGGATAACCATGTGCTAAACTTTCAAGTTCATGGATTCTTTGAAAATTTATTTTTCTGTCTTGGAAATATGGCAAGTGCTACAGTGAAATTTGCTTATGGATTAATGTGTTGATGTATAAATGATTCCTTCTGGCTGGTAAGTGCATTATTTGTCATTAAATATTGTAGGTATATTTTTGATTCAACTGGGGCACAATGGAGATGCTTAAGAAAATTAGAATAAAGCATGTTTGACATAACACATTTCTGGCTGTTACTAAGTTTTCTGTAGTTGTTAAGAGAGTTGGGAGGCTATGAAGAGTACAGGTCTATAGTCTATGTGCATAGATAGTGTTTTCTGTCATAGTCTATTTCACACAGCATTGAGAATTTTATCCTATCTGTAGCACAGTCAATTTTCAGGTCAGCGTCATTAAATGTAGCTAACAATATATAATTTGTTTCACATGAAGTATTTAAAACTAGTTAGGTAGCTTCAGCTACATTTAATGACATTGACCTAAAAATGTACTGAGCTAGGCCTGCATATAGGATAAAATTGATCATGCTGTGTGGAATGAACTAGCATAATGCCAAAAAGCTCGACATCGTGTACGTGTGTGTCTTTGTCTCTCTCAAAATGTTTTTTTATCATGTGTTCTCAAAGACAGATTGACCTTAAGTTACTATGTTTTTGTTATATATTTGTTGTTGTTGTTGTTGTTGTTTGATTTTAGAACAACTACGTCAGGCACAGCAGAAGACAACAAGGGTTTCTTTTTTTTAAAAGTAGTTCTGAGCGCGTGGACACCTTGACTGAGATGACTGGTCTGAAATGACTGGACTGAGATAAGAAAAGTAAGGTTAGCAAAACAGCTAGATTTCTCTGTTGGATGGGTGAGAAATATGACTTCTCTGTCATTGATGCTGTTATCATTCTTTTTAAAGTTTTCTTAAACAGATTTTATACCTACCATAACATGCAGTGTCACATTAAAAGCATGATTCTATACCTACCGTAACGTGTAGTGTCACACTAAAACCATGATTGTATACCTACCATAACGTGCAGTGTCACACTAAAACCATGATTCTGTACCTACCAATACATGCAGTGTCACACTAAAACCATGATTCTATACCTACCATAACATGCAGTGTCACACTAAAACCATGATTTTGGAAACCCAAACCCCCCAGCTTGGTTGTCCTTTGAAAAACATGATTTTTAGGAATCTTAGCCTTAAAGTTTTTCAAAAACAACAAAATCCCTTATATTCTTGACCACCACAATATATGCATGTAATCTTTAGTATGTATATACTCAAAGCTCAGCTAAACCTACCCTCAGGGCATGCTGCTGATACAGGGCAATTAAAAGTTAAGGCAATCAGAGATAAACAACCATCTTTCAGAGTTTAATTAATTAGCTAGGGTGATGTTTTACATTGAATTCTGCTGTGGGTGAGTCCATTTAGCTAATTTGCATAGGTAAAGTAAACAAAGTAGAACAACCCAATTAGTCTGAAGTAAAGTACATCAAAAAGAGGTGCTGAAGAACAGATATTGTTACATATCACTGCATTTAATGAGAAAGTTGAAGCCCACTTTAATAAAGTGTGATTAACTGCAATGTTTCTTTGAAGACGGAATTTTACTCATTATATAAAATGCAAAACATGATTATTTTATTTGCCAGAATAGTGTTAAATTGTGATTAAGTTTTGAAGAGTGTGATTCTGGAAGCCCAGTGAAAACAAATTTAAAAATTCCAGTTTGATGGTGTTTTACTTTGTCCAGCACAACAGCAAGAGGGAGCATTTAATTCTTTGCAGATACTGCAAATATCAATATGAAGTATACAACATCTGTAGAAATTGAAGAACCAAGTGTATGTAGCATATTCAACCTACTGAATTGAACCTTGTATTGATTATTATTCATTATCTAAATTTCACTAAAGTACTAGCTGTTAATTAACATGTGGTTTTCAGGATGATTTTAGCCATGAAATAGATTGATTGAAACACAATAATAAGCACATGCTCATATTTGCACAGTGGATTTGTGTTGAAAAAGCATTAACACCCATACTGGACAGAGACATTTATTACTGCTGTATTGCTTGTAAAGCCCCCACCCATTAAACTTGAAAATGTTGTTCTCTCCCTTTCCCAATGAAATGGTTAGTCCTAAACGATATTTATTCATTGTTCGCTAGAGTGAAGCGTATCTTGTGCTCAAACTGCATCAGATACAGTTCTAACAATGCAAACATTATGGTTGTTATGAACAGCTGTTTTCTGACCTGGCTTCATTCAGTTATCTAGCAAAGGAGTTTGTACAGCAGTACCATCCATTGACTAGTGAGGGCAGAAAAGAACACTATTGGCACATGCATTATCTTCAAACACCTTATTGAAATATTGAAAGTGGACAATGCTAAGTCTACCAGCTATATCTTTCTAAGCATTATAAATGCTTTGAACTAAACTGAGAGTTAATTGATTTTATTCAGGTTTGAATTTCCAATCATTTTCAATAGGCTGATATGAAAATATAACTTATTCTCAATTGGACATATATTTTTAGTCACATGCTCTGGCTCCCCTTGGGATCTCAGAACAAACTTTTTGAGTCTCAGAAACCCCCCAGCACTGTCTAGGAATATGGAAGGTATGAGATTCTGGTGAGTGATATATTAACACAGAGATAGTGGTGAATGATGTATTAAGACACAGTTGCAGGTGAGTGGTGCATTAACACTAGTAGTGGCCTTAGAGTGATGTGAAAGGTGCAATCACACCAGGCCCACAAGCTAGAGGGGACAGAAAATTTTGGAGTTTGTTTAAAATAGATTATAATTAAAGCACATTATTTAAAAAAAAATTTGATTTTGAAAACAAACCGGTATTTTGCTATAAATGTTCCACAGAATTTCTTCAGTAGTACAGAAATAATATTTTGGGGGCCCATGGTCCTCATTTTGCATTGGGCCCGCATAGCCCTAAAACCGCTGCTGATTAACACTTAGATGCAGGTAAGATACGATGATTTGAGGAACAATTGGGCTCCAGATATTTATTGCTGTGAGAGATGATATAATATAAATAGGGAAAGAGATATTTCATTACTATAAGAGATGATTTAATAAAATAGAAAAAGAGATAGTTTATGAGAGATATGATAAAAACAGGGACAGATTTTATTGCTACAAGAGATGATGTTAATAAAAGCATGGAAGGAAATTTTTTATTACTGAAAAATAATGTAACAAAGCAGGGAAAATATATTTTATTTATATGAGTGATGAAATAACAAAAGCAGGGAAGTATGTATTTTTGCTATGAGAAATAGTGTAATAAAAGCAGAGAAAGAGATATATTATTACTATGAGATTTTTTTTACTTCAAGAAATGATGGAATAAAAGCAGGGAAAGAGATATTTTATTACTACAAGAGATGATGTAAGAAAAGCTAGGAATTGGAAAGACAGTAATGAACTTGTCTGAAAATTGCTTCTGGTAAATTGTTGCTAGCTGCAACCAAATTGCTAAATATTAGTTGCTAGCAAATTTGCATCAATTCTCACAGAGTACATAGTCCCTATACTTTGTAATGTTTTTGAAATTCATTGTAGACCAAGTAATTGAATAATAATGATTCTTTCACTAGTCAATATAAATTTATTCACTGATGTAGGGTAGGTAGCAGTTAAACCTACAACATATAAAGCAAGTATTGAAGTACAAAATACAAACAAGAATTAAAATAGAGACATTAAAAATTTCACATAATTCATATGTGATGCAGATATGTAAGCATCACCCATAGTTATAAATTATTTACAGTCTTTACCAGAACTAAGACTTCAGTGTAATAACTAGCTTATATTTCTTGTCAAAGAAATACATATGTATAAATTTATATTCTACAATTATTACTACATACTAAAGAGAGTTTCACATCTGTTCTCTATGAAGACTTCTGATTGAGTGCATTGAGAGAAAGGAGAATAGGGTGAGGTTAATAAGGCATGCCAATATGTAGTGCACATGCTATTATGGTGAACAACTTTATTCATTCACTTACTCCACTGATCTCCCTACTTTCATGATGCTCCCCTTTGATATTTTGGGTGATAAAATAAATTGTTTTGTTCCACAGATATGGTATGTAGATTGAAATTCCCTTGTATTCTTATTCTGCATCTTGCTTATTATCTAATGTTACAACCTGTGCACTGTTCCAAAGTCATCTCTGAGTGCCATGAGTCAAATTCTTCTCAATTGCTTTGTGATTTGATTTATGTAGAACCCGAAAATGTCACCCGATTTTGATCTACAGTTTCAAGGATATTAGAGTTTAAACCCGAAAATGTCACCCGATTTTGATCTACAGTTTCAAGGATATTAGAGTTTAAACCCGAAAATGTCACCCTGATTTTGATCTACAGTTTCAAGGATATTAGAGTTTAAACCCGAAAATGTCACCCGATTTTGATCTACAGTTTCAAGGATATTAGAGTTTAAACCCGAAAATGTCACCCGATTTTGATCTACAGTTTCAAGGATATTAGAGTTTAAACCCGAAAATGTCACCCGATTTTGATCTACAGTTTCAAGGATATTAGAGTTTAAACCCGAAAATGTCACCCGATTTTGATCTACAGTTTCAAGGATATTAGAGTTTAAACCCGAAAATGTCACCCGATTTTGATCTACAGTTTCAAGGATATTAGAGTTTAAACCCGAAAATGTCACCCTGATTTTGATCTACAGTTTCAAGGATGTTAGAGTTTACATCTGAAAATGTCACCCTGATTTTGATCTACAGTTTCAAGGATATTAGAGTTTAAACCCGAAAATGTCACCCGATTTTGATCTACAGTTTCAAGGATATTAGAGTTTAAACCCGAAAATGTCACCCTGATTTTGATCTACAGTTTCAAGGATATTAGAGTTTACATCTGAAATGTCACCCTGATTTTGATCTACATTTTCAAGGATGTTAGAGTTTAAACCCGAAAATGTCACCCGATTTTGATCTACATTTTCAAGGATATTAGAGTTTAAACCCGAAAATGTCACCCTGATTTTGATCTACATTTTCAAGGATATTAGAGTTTAAACCCGAAAATGTCACCCGATTTTGATCTACAGTTTCAAGGATATTAGAGTTTAAACCCGAAAATGTCACCCTGATTTTGATCTACATTTTCAAGGATATTAGAGTTTAAACCCGAAAATGTCACCCTGATTTTGATCTACAGTTTCAAGGATATTAGAGTTTACATCTGAAAATGTCACCCTGATTTTGATCTACAGTTTCAAGGATATTAGAGTTTAAACCCGAAAATGTCACCCGATTTTGATCTACAGTTTCAAGGATATTAGAGTTTAAACCCGAAAATGTCACCCGATTTTGATCTACAGTTTCAAGGATATTAGAGTTTAAACCCGAAAATGTCACCCGATTTTGATCTACATTTTCAAGGATGTTAGAGTTTAAACCCGAAAATGTCACCCTGATTTTGATCTACAGTTTCAAGGATATTAGAGTTTAAACCCGAAAATGTCACCCGATTTTGATCTACATTTTCAAGGATGTTAGAGTTTACATCTGAAAATGTCACCCTATTTGGATTTGTAGTTTCAAAGACATTAGAGTTTATATCTGCACATACTACTGCTTTTGCTTTTTAAATGATTTTAATTTTCTTGTTAGAACATAAAAAGCTTACTTTAAATGACTGTAGTTTCCCTGATAGAACATACAAAATCGTAATTTAGTGATTTTAGTTCCCATGATAGAACAAAAAGCTTAATTTAAATTATTTAATTTCCCTGATAGAACATAAAAAGTCTAATTTAAATCATTTTAATTCCTTGATAGAGTATAAAAAGCTTAATTTAAATAGTTTTAGTTTTCCTGATGGAACATGAAAAGCTTAATTGAATTTACTTTCCTTGCTATAATATAAAAAGCTTAATTTAAATGATTTTAGTTACATGTTTCATTTACGTATTAAATCCATAGAAACATTGCAAATATTATGATATAATGATGTAATATATTGTGTCAATGAATGCATGATGTAAAATACTGTGTATACTCACAAATTGGATCCAGCTGCAAACTGCACACACCCAGATATGCGATGGCATGATGCTCTGTCAGATATGGTTATATGTACTTTGTTAGAAGTAATCTGCAGAACAAACAGTATACTAGCCCACGATCTGCAGTTGACCTGAACTTTTGTAGTTTGCAGTTGAAACAGACCTAGAAGTGAGTTTATATCACAAGTGTATCCCACATAATTTCCTCATTTGGGCAAATTATTTGGAAATGAAAGAATAAATTCTGCTTACAGCAACAACTACTCCTTTAGTGACAACGCCATGTCCAGATACGAATACCACATGGTGTGAAATAGATGGAGACTGCGTACCTACTATAAAAGTGTGTGATGGACATGATGATTGTGGAGATGGTAGTGATGAAGTAAACTGCAGTAAGTTTTCATTTTTATTTCTATACCACTTCTTGTTTGATGTAAGAATTTTATCACATTTTGGGTTATTGTCGTCTGGTATTTTATTCAGTCACACATTGTACTTGTTGAATTTCCCCAAATAAATCTTGGAAAATCAAAAGAACAATTGTCAACATGTTATCTGCAGTACATTGAGTTTCACTTTTAAAGAAAATGTCATTCTAAGTTTGAAAGCCTATGAGGAAAAACATGGAGAAAACCAGTTAATTAAGATTGTGTCTTCCTTTTGTTTTAAACTCGGTGATGATTTAGTTATTAAAAATCCTTGTTGGAATTATTGTTCCTACATGAATTCTTTGCTTTTCTGGGTGTAAGATGGACTGATCTTGATCCATCGTGTCACTGTTAACATTGTTTTGATTAACTTATTAAAACTTAGAGTATACATTGCTACTAGTCACTGACCACAGCAGTGACTTTTTTCTGTTCCATGCTATAAAGTCAGTCCAGGCTGTCCTTACAGTGAGTTCTTTCTTGTCCCATGGTATAAACTCAGTCTTCTTGAAGGCTTACCGGAGTTATGGAGTTTACCTTAATATATGAAGTTTTATTATTCCATATATCAATGTACAGATGAATCAAAATAGCAGATTGCTTTCATTATCAAAATTGCAGTGATAAATTGACCATTTCTTTCCTTCTTCTATTACTTAATTTTCTTCAGAAAATATCTTTTATTATTTGTAACTATTGCAATCTTAAAGGATGAATTAACAAAGTACCAGAAAAAATATCAATGCTTCAATTTCTCTCTTCACCCTCTCTATGTTTTTCTACTCATCCATTTTTGTGACAAGAGAGTGGAGTATAACTATTCTTTGAATCCCACAGCTTACATAATGCCTCAAGGCCATTATCTGCTGTGATTTGGTAACTAACAGATTATGCTGTGATAAACACAGAAAAAACAACATTAAAGACTTAAATAATTGAAATTTCAGGGTAAGAAACCCCACTTGTTTGCTTATCCTAACAAGTGCTTGCTGGATAAGAACAAGTAATTTATTCTAAAAAAAGTAGAATGAAACTCATATGGTCCTTTGTTATGCAGGACATGTGGCATTAAAAACAGTTTTGGTGTAGGATTTCTTACCTTTATAAATTATTTTAATTTTTGGATCTCATTATTATTGTTTCTTTTCTAATCTGGTTAATGTTTTCTTAAGCACAATAAAGATTTAATTTTGGCCCATGAAAAAAAATTGATAACAATGACTTTTAACTTTTATGTACTAAAATTAAGATATTCAATGGGAAATCAAATCATAGCAACAAGAGTTGGAAAATTGAACAGGATGTTCATGTGTCAAAAATTGTTGATGAAGTTCTTAAATTGCTCTAATTTTACTTTTGGAGCCTGGCTGTTGTGCTTCATGGCATTCAGTACATTTTGTCTTTTTTTAATAAAAGCCAGCAGTCTGTCCAGAACCTTTTTTCTAAGTCAGTTGAAGTCCCAATACAGCTGAAAATTTTGCAGAACCTTTCCTTAAGAATTTGAAGACATCATTTTGAAGAATGTTTTTTGAAATGATGCAATATGTTAGATGAGTTTCTGATATTCTTTCATATTCAGGACTTGGGTTTATATTTTACACTTAAACTGAAAGCCATTTTATGCCATATGTAAAGAGAAAGAAGTCGTGGGTATTATTTTTAAGTTTTCTGTCCTTGCTTCAGCTACAACAGTAATGTCTTCAACAACAGCTCAAACAACAACAGTTAGCAGCTCTGCAACAACAACGATGTCACAGACAACAACACCAACAGTAACCACTAATGCTACCACAACACAATATTCCACATCTACTACTGCTACGACAACACAGTATTCCACAACTTCATCAGTAACCTCCACTCCATCAACCACCATTTTGACAACAACAGGTCTAATTTGTAATCGAACAGATATAATGCAAGAACCAGCTTTGATCATTGGGGACAATGTGAATTTTGTCATTCACAGACAAAACCAGCTTCCGCAGACCATTTCTGCAATGACTGAGGTTTTGAATATTTTATCAAGTAACCCTCTAGTAATCCAAGGACCTTTCACTCCTGGTGATACTATAGATATAGAAATACATTTTTCACAACCATTGTTATTTGTGGAAAATGTGTTAGTTGTTTCTGGAGATGTGGAACACATTGAGGTTTATAATGAAACTGGAAGGCTTGTGAAAACTGTGCCAGTAAGTATGAGATGATTTTGTCTCGATCTTTTGCAAAATAATTGTTCTCACTCATCACCTTTATCTATGCTTGATGACCTGAGTGTAGTATCTAGGATGATTATCTGTTTCGAAAAGCTTTGTTTATTTGTAAAATTTATGATGTAGGGAACCAAATAGATATATATTACATAAACTCCATATGTAATGTGCAATGTTTTCTGCTTTTCTATAAACTTCTGTTGAAAATATGAACAGAGTTGAGTGAATTTCATTCATGTATTGATATTTTTTTAAACAATAATTTATGATTTTTTTATTAATAGATCTGCCATTAAAGGCAATGTTTATTGGTACTTGGTTGTATGGATTCATTGCACGTTCAAGATTTTTGAATATTCTCCTAATTCTTATTTCATTTACAGGCTAAATCAAAATACAGCTATATTTGGTACTCAGATTTCCTTATGTTTGCATTATTTCATCGAAATTAATGTAAGATACTGTAAAGCAGTGCTTCTTTTTAACTTAAATAAACGTTCGATATTTTGGCACATGCAGTATATATGTGATATATGTAAAATACTTATGGTCATTCAACTTCCTGCCTGGCCTGTGAATTAGATTTTTTATGGCAGTACCTAAAGTGACCGTAACATTCAGTTTTCATGCAAAAGTTTTGTGAGAAAGTTGGTTTTTTATAGTTGTTATGTATTAGACATGGGAAAGGTAAATCAAGAATGGACACATGTGAGAAATAGGGTTCTGCTGAATACCTGTTTTTTTATATTTTCCTGTATATCTGATGTTTTGCATTGCAGGGACAAAGCCCATTCACCTCAATACAAACCAGCGAAGTGACAGGTTTAACGATCAGGATTGTCATTCGAATAGAACAACAGACTATTACAATTCAGCTTGTAATTTTGGCATGTATTAGAGGTAAAGAAAATTCTCAATGCAGAAGATGGAGGGCATATCATTTTTCTTCTGTCCATCCATCAGTCTGTTAGACTCAATGTTCATACATACATAAGGCTGTCCTGAATCCATTTTAGTACAGCAGCACCAAGATGTTAAAATTAGAGACATTTAATTTTACAGATGATATTCAGGTCATTACAGCAGTTTTAAATATTTGTTACACTTTTGAACTTTTTAGATTTTTGATTTTATTTGTAAAAAGACCTAGCTATCATGGTGAATTAAAACCCACATAAGGTACATGAAACTGCAATTTATTTTAGAAATGCCTTTTCTTTACATATGTGGAAATTAGTGGATCTAAACTATTAACTAAATCAATGTTGGTAAAGATGTGGAGCATTCTGAATATTAGGTGTCCTGCAACATTATGTTGTTTGATGAATCTAGTAAAAGGCTCTTTAATCATTCTTTGCCTCCATCCATAAAACTTAAAGTTGATTAGTACATATTTGTCCCCCCCCCCAAACATAATTTCTGTGGGCAGCCTGAATAGACTGTTCCATAACCAAGATTTTATTGTGAAAGATTCAATGTTTAATAATATGATGGTCTTCCTAAGGATTTTTATTTTGCTTCTGTTGGTTTTGTCATAGGCATTCATCTTTTCCAAAACTTGCTGTGCTGCTTATTCTATGAGCCAATATAATATGATATGCTATGATGAAACTGTCATTCATCTCCTTCATTTCTGTCTGGAATTTCATGAAGTTTATGCAGTAGAGGTGATGATTGACTTACATCACAGATGCATTCCTAAGGTCATGGCATAAATCAAAATTGGCATAAATCGAAGTAATTATGCTCTCTCAGCGAGTGATCAGATGCACATGTATGCATGTACCTAGTTGCATGCAAGTCACAGCAAATAGCACCAGTGATGGCATTTAAGTGAGCACAGTAGCACCAATTGAATGCTGTTCATTATAAGTGGCATAAAAATGAAAGCACATGATCAGATTGGCATATAGCAAGCTTTACCACTATTGCAAAATCATCTGTTACATTGTTTTCCTTGCATCATATTTTCACATAGGTTTTATTTTGTACATCACTAGGAATATTTTTTTAAAAACAGTATACATCCAATCAAATATGCTTTCTTTCTAAAAAATTGAAACTACAGTCTTAATATGGCATCCTTAATACAGTAATATGATGTTGCAGGAACTTTTCTCTTGTAAATAATAGCTGTATTAACTATTTGCAACATAACCTTTCATGTGTCAGTATGACCAGCTACAATATTCACAAAATTAAAACCATTTATTTATAAATGATGTTATTTATGGTAAAGTTTCATTAATGCAGCCAGTTTAGTTTTATAATTATATACAATTTCATCAATGTTTGAATCAATTCTCATACTCATATGGTTAGACATTTTTTAAACTTTGATTTTTTTCAAAATCATGTTAGCATGATCTAGCCAAAATACACCTTTCATTGACAATTTAAATTTAATATGCATGTTTATGAGCATATGATATTTGGAGAACCTGATTTTGATGCCATTGTAGAATTTTTTTTCTAATTTCTCTACATGTTTTAATATTTTGGACTTAATGTTGACTGGTTTGGTAGCATTAGTTTCATAATGTATTAGAACCACAAATCTAGTTAATTTTCATATTTGTTTTATGTACAACAGATATTTGCAACCCAAGTTTCCTTAATTACTCACTCATTGGTATGGTGTAGCTTTTAAGTTGGAGGAAACATAGTCACAGTTTGACTAAATGGTAATTTAGATACATAATACCTCTCAAATTATCTCTTAACACAACTGTAATTGATTTCACAGACTGATCATAAATAAGGAATGAACAAGTCCCCTTAAATTAAGCCATCTTGACCTAAGTTACAATTGAATGTTCTGTCAACAAATAATTTGCATGGAAACTTCCACTAAGTTTTGATCTCAGATTCTAGTAAACTTTACTACTTAGATCATGAGAAAGTCAGTTAGGCAAAACTCCATTCACAAACCTCAGTTAGAATCATGACAATAGTCAGGTAAATAGAACTCTATCCACAACTCTCAATCACAGATAAAATGAAGCAGACAATATAGTAACTAAATATGCATAACAATAGTCGGGGTTATTTGAAAGCAAACATATAAGCAGGGGAGCAGACAAGACATAATTCCATGGAATATATTTTACTTATTTTAGTTTAGTACTATGACCTGCAAAGACTTTGAACATGCAGAATTTAGGTTTTGGGCATGATTTTATGAGCTGATTATTTTACTTGTATCAGTTTAATACTATAAATTTTGTTAAGAGTTTGAATATACAGTCAACGAGTTTATGATGCTGATTTGTGAAGTTTTCAACAACTATACATGTTCATTTATTGTATGAAAATATCTGTCGGAATATACTTCCCACTTTCATGCTTATTTAAGCTCTGGTGGTTATCTACTAATGAGTAAAATTACCTTTTTAGCCCCAACTACTGTGACAACACCCACCTCTACCACCTACCAGCCAACAACAACTGCCACCACATCTTGTAAGTAATCTGGCAAAAAATTGTTTTCAGCTTATCCCCAATAAGGAATGTTATATAAATCTGAACATATTTTAACTTGCGTACTGTATCAGTCCATATTTCCATTTACTTGCAGCACAAGAAATGACTAACATATATATTTTATTAGACACTGAGTAGATAATGCAGATGACAAAGTAGGATGGAAGGCATTAGGGGAAAATGAAGTAGCATGTGCTTGAAAAATATTGGCATATGCCACAGGGCAAGAGTTAATGCCCAATGTATCTCTTCCTGTATTAATTGATCAATAAACTATTTCATTAATTGACTGGAGTATTTCATTAAAATGACCTTTTTAACTTTTAATATCATCAAGGCCATTTTGCAAAATGTATGCACCAGGACTTGAATATTTTGAAGTCTTTAATGATGAGAAAAGGTATAATACTATATATGGAGAATCATATTGAATTTGTCATTACATTAATTGTTACATGTTAACTTCATAGATTGGAATGGATTATACTGCCCACTTCAAACTTTGGAATGGTAGAATATGTATGGCAGAAAACTTTGAGAGTGTATTTTTAGAAAAAAAAACCCAATGGTTAGGGTTTATTTCTATCATAATTTTTCTTCTTTCTGTATCTGTTTATTTAATTTCATGCATCATATGCATGATTCTTCTTGATGCTTGATCATTTTGTCCTAATCAGTTATGTTTACAAAGAGCCATGGTTGCTGAATTGTTACTGTGCCAGACCTTGACTGAAACTGTGCAGGTTCACATCCTACCATCAGATTGACCTGGTATGGCAACCTGATCTGCCCTTGGGCAAGACACTTTAATCTAGTTGACTTACCACAAAATTGACTTGTGTTTCCTGTGCAGTTAACAATTAATCAGTTACATTGTTTTATGCATTCGTTTTTCAGTTACATCACCAACAACAACTTTTACAGGTTAGTAGTGCTCTTGTTTAAAGAAATAACAAACAAAACAATTGTGCATTTAACAAAAATTTACACTCAGTTAAAATCATTATTCTTACATAAGTAAGTCATTTTTAGCTGGTTTAGTACAGTGCAGTTTTGTGACATTATCAAAATGACATCTGATTAGTTTCTGAAATTTAATATTTGTAGGTGTTTGGCACATAATTTATGTGATTAATAATGATAGAATAATGAGTGTGTATGATTTCCTGTGTGCAAACATTTGTTGGAGCACTCAGGAAAGACTTTTCAAATCATCAGGTTCATATTCTTCATTTGTCCTGTGGCAAATGTTTGAATATTGCAAAATATGCATGATCTGTATACTATTGCTATAGCAGTTAGATTATCTTGACACTGGTCATCAAAGTGTGATCATTTTAATGACATGTCTCCCATATGCACACTTATTTTATCTGTACAAATCCATGTCCCTCTGTGAGTTCAGGTAATATGTGTTTTACTGATTACATCAGAGAAGACAGTACTTGTCACCTGATATCAGGCTGTTATTATGCCGTGTTGTGATGTATGTGACAATATTGCTTAATCAGTTAGTCTTAATGATCATCTAATCCATATAAATTAAGCTCTAGAAGAAGGCAAAATTATGAAAACTTTTGTTAAGATATGTTGGTGACATTGAAGCCTCATGTTTGAAAATAAGATATAGTTTTAGACATGAAACTGAAACAAATCATTGTCGTTTTTTTAAGTTAATTATCCACATAAATTAAAGTAGGTGTCAGTTTTCAGCATAAATTAAACGTTTGTGTGTAATTGTTACAAGATACATTTCAGGTTGATTCATTCACTTACTTGATCAACTAATGAATATGCTGCAAATGAAAATATTTAACAAGTATAACATTTTGGCAAATTCAGCAAGAAATTGAGTTTTGGAAAAACATTTTACATATTAATTTCTGTGATGAGATCATGCTGGTAATATCTATAGATGTGTGTGTGTGTGTGTTTCTGTGTGCTGATTACACAGGGTCTATTCTAGAATACGCTATTTTGGCATTCTTGCTAATAAATAATATATATGTGCAGAACATGGTACATGTAGTAATATACATGTGTGTGCTGATTACATAGGGTCTATTCTAGAATATGCTATTGTGCCATTTATGATTGATTTAGAAGGGAATTGTCTCCAAGATATTTAGCTATAGAATAGATCCTTTCACAAGTGTGTTATTCAGAAGTATTCAACATCCTTTTATGCATGATAAGTCCTTAAAAGTTTTTGCCATAGAAAATGAGACAAAAGCTGTAAACCATTGCATATAAAATTATTGGTTAAATCTGCGATTTGTTCATATTTGCTCTGAAAAATATGCTGACTTAATGATACTTAAATAAAGTGATTTACAGTTGTGAACTGTTTCCTTTACTTCAGGCACGACAACAAGTCCAGTGACTGCCACACGAAATCCATGTAAGTATTTTCTTAAGTATAGTTTCTTTTATGAAGCTATGTTAATGATTCTTCTTCTGCTAAAATAATGTTGGAATTTGTCAAAGCAATAAAAGAAAAAGCTACCATTGGTCAGTTACTTTGAAAATCAAATTGACCATTCTGATCAAATTATTAATATTAAGAATATGGAATATAAAGGTGTCTGATTATTTCTAGTGTCATGTTTTAAGTAGTGCTGTTCACCAGGATACATTTTAACTTTCTAGGAAACCTTTCAGTTAGATCACTGTATGGCTATGGAAGTTTTATAAGTACTTGGAACAATGATGGTCACTGTGCCTCATTTTCTTCACCTAAGTGACTTTGTAAAAGCTTTGAAGGAAGTCATTGTGCCTCATTTTCCTGACATACATGACTTGTATGAGCACTGAAGAATGTCATTGTGGTTCATTTTCCTGACATCATTGATTTTGTATGAGCACTGAAGGAGGTTATTGTGCCTCATTTTCCTCAGTTCAGTGACTGTGTAGAAGGACTGTAGGAGGAGATCATTATGTCTCATTTTCCTCACCTCATTGACTTTGTAGGAGCAGTGAAGGAGATCAGTGTTCCTCATTATACTCACCTGAATGACTTTGTAGGATGACACTTCATCTGAACGCCTAGGATGTAGTTGGATTAAAATTGAGATCTCCAACATAACAGAGATTAAATGGAGATATCTGACGTAACAGAGATTAAATATAGATACCCGACATAAAGAAGATTAAATGGAGATATCCAACACCATAGAGAGATCTGACATAACAGAGATTAAATGGAGACATTTGACATAATGGAGTGTAAATGGAGATATTCGACATGTCAGAGAATAAATAGAGATACTTGATGTAATGGAGAGTAAATGGAGATATCTGATATATTGAAGATTAAATAGAGATATCTGACATAATGGAGAGTAAATGGAGATATCCATCATAGTAGACATTAAATGAAGATATCAAATATAATTGAGATCTGGCAGACACTTACACAAGGTCATATTCTGCTGACCTTTGAGTTCACCAATCTATATACCGCTTTCACATTGAAAAAAGTGATGCACATCATTTGGAATACAATGTTGCTGATGACATTTCTTCCTAATAAAAATTGCAATGCTTTATCTGGTATAAGAGTCAAAATAGGTGGATTAGGAATTCCAAAGGTAAACAGAACATCAATCTTTAGTAATGTTTGTCAGATCTACATATAATTACTAGATCTGGATTTTCATCCACTTGATCCAGGATGTCAACTTCAATCAGTAAGGAGGGACTGAACTTCTCTTGCATGAATTTCGCACATTGCATTGATTATAATTTATGTTTAAATGCTAGTGTTGATCCCAAACCATCTGTTTTGTTTGCCAAATCTTGTTTTTATGGAATTTTGTTGAATATCCTCCAATTGTGATAGAGAACAAGAAAGAGCAATAATGCAATCCCATCAGAGGAACATTCAAAGGTAAATAATCAGTAGGAGAAATGAGACAAAATATATTTGCCCCAGGTAGATAGCACCTTACTGTCAAAATATATTTGCCCCACATAGTTAGCATCTCGTAAAAACATGTCTTATGAATTATCATGTGGTCAGATATAATGATGTTGAAAGTATGTGTAACATAACTCTATAGAACTAGAAAAAAATCTGTCTGCTTGTCCTGATTAGAAATTCACTCAACGGGATGTGCATATTCATCTTAAAGAATAAACATTACAGTCACATATCATTTTTTAAATCCTGATATTTAGTAGCAACTGGCAGTTTGAAAATTTTCAAGATTGAATTTTGTATATATATATATATGAAGTGACAGCAATATTTACCTCTATTTCTGTTATTTGTGAGCGAATTGAATAATAATTGCTTTCAGAATCCAAATTTTGTTTAAGAAAATAATCCTGCATTGGCCAGAAACCTGTTAATTTGAAATGAATGGTTTTAGAATTGACTGACAAACTTTACACTTGTTTTCATCCTTGCATTCTTTTTGCAGTTTGCAATGAAACAATGATCAACAGGACCACATATGAAAACTATAACATTGCTCTCAACGCATCTGGTTTTGAATCTGTAAATGGAAGTGATGCATGGAAAGGAACGTCTCCTTCTGGGCTTACAATGTTACCAGATGAGAAAAAAGGAGAATTAATAATTGATTTCAAAGCTGTGCCTGTGCCAGGAAATGTTATTGTGACACAGATTAAATTCACTGTGCAAAATATAAAAAGAATTGAAGTGACGACAACCTTCACAAAGGTATAACTAAATTCTTTTAATGTTTCCGATATATATATTTTTATTGACAACAGTATGTTTAATTTGTTTGAATTAAGTGCAAATGAAATTATTATAGAAATTAATTGATTTTTACATACAGCCTAGATGTTAAGACCTTGAAAATCTTTGAATAATATATTGTTAAAAAAAGTTAAATGTAAACATAAACATATGCATCACATTAGGTTGCATTTTTGTTGAGCATAATAATGCTTATGGCAGCTACTGGAGAATTTTAAAAGGTATGCAGAGGTATCAGAGTAATAATCGAATGCACTTGGGTTATGTAAAGTATTAAATCATCAAGCTTTTACAGTTTTGTGCAATTAGAGAAGATTATACACTGCAAATAAAGTAGAATGCGCTGTTCATCAATCAACAAACTTTTGAAAACTTATTATTTGTGATCCATATCTGTTTAACATGTTCTGTTTTTAATAGATAATTAACATAGTCAACACCAAGCAGGAGACATTTATTACTCTGGAATATCCTGAAGGCAGCATCACTGAGCTAATCTTTCTGATCTTTGAAAGTGATGAGAATTCATCGATGATAGGAGTTATCAGTGGACTTCAAATCTTGACATGTTTTGAGCAAAGTAAGGATGAGAAAGAATTATTAAAATGTATTATGTTTGAAGATAAGAATGCTTTATCACAGATATACATATTTTTATATGTTTTTTGGAATGGGTAATTAATTCTTAATGAAGTCATTATGTATAAAAAGGTGATATATATATATATATATATATATATATATATATATATATATATATATATATATTAATCTGAATAGATGTATCTTTCTTTTTGTTTATTTTATGCATTATAGAATAATAGATACAACACATTTTTTCATTTCTTTCATTACAAGATATGGTCTTTTATTGAAATAGTTGCAAAAAATCAACTTAATTTGTATCACCTCCCCAATAAAGAAAGAAGTCAGCCACAGAATAATGTATTTTTATCAGATCTTTTTTAATTAAAAAAATGAAAGAAATCATTTATTATGACATCACGGTGTTATCAACTTAATGTTACAGCTTTGTACAAGCCAGGTTTGATGTTTTTGTGCAAATGCATTACTCAGAAAAAAGAGCAAGGCACAGCTTTCACAAAACCATTGTAATTATTAGGTCTTTCTTTTCTCTCTTACCTTTCCTTGTAACCAATAATTTTAGAAAGTATGCAGGCCAAGTATTTTTGAAACATTTTGGGCAATAAACTCAAGTGCACAGAGCTGCTGACTGACCACAGGATTAAAGAATTCTTGAAAAACTAATTAAGAGTCATAAAGCTTATAAAATCTGATGGGATTTTCAGAGTGAAAGTGTCCTCAGATAGATCAGTGAATACAAATGTTTTGAATTCTCAGGGCAGGAGTGAAAAGTATGATAAAAATGTAACCAAATGTTGGAATCACTTGAAAATATTGTTTTTTTTAAAGATTAAAAACCAACAATAGAGATAAAAACTATCAAATAAGATTTTCAAGTCCCAAACTCAGGCAAATAAGATGGGTAAGTCCCAAACTGTGGCAAATAAAACTGGTAAGTCCCAAACTTTGGCAAATAAGACCTCTTAGACCCAAACTCTCTCAAATAAGACTACTAAGTATCAGACTTTGGCAAATAAGACTGGTAAGTCCCAAATACAGGCAAATAAGACTGCTTAGTCCCAGACTCTAGCAAATAAGACTGCTAAATCCCAAACTGATGTTGATATAGTTGCTGCACCTGTACCCTCATGCCTCAAAACACCTTGAGCTGCATTGTCTTCCTTTGGGTCTAATATAACTAAATATTTCAGAGTTCTTGTGTAGGATGATGTACTCAATTGTAAAATTTGGTGGACTCTACAGCCATAATAAAAATTCTTAAGTTTATTCATAGTCAATTACAGTGCTGCAGAATTTTGCTTCTTGAAAGGTTCATGAGGTGATTGAATTTTCTGATGAAATGTGTACCTGAGTCATGTGATAGCCCATTCTTCTCATCCTTAGTTAGGCACAGGGACCTCCCCCTCACAACAAAATTTCTGGTAGCATCTCTGAGTGTTAACTCAAAGTTTTCAGTGTAGATATAAAAATGGAGTACATCTGAGTCACTGACATGTTTCAGTCACATAGAGTAGCTCAAGTTAAAATAATCTGGAAAGATATATAATTCTTACATATTTATAATTATAATAAGGCTGTCCCTTTGTTGGGACTTTTAGGTTCAGTTTGAGGTTTCTTTTCTCAAAGTTTCAAGAATATGGGACCAGGTATAGACATACATGTGACATTTATAGAAGTCATGTGGTCACCAAATTGATTATTATTTCACCGACAATAGAATGTTCTGCATTGGGACTGAATGAGTCGTTGGAGTCATGCCAAGTATTTATGTGATGGCTACTTGAGTTATCACTGTTATTTTATATGTAAAAGTAATTACCATAAATTCATCTTTTTTTCATAGATATTGTGGTTTGGGGAAAATTTATTTTTGTTGGTACTTAAATTACTAGAAGTTTGCAAGAAGTCCTTTTGTTTTCATGATTGGATGTTTGTTGATCCTACCTTGGCTGGAATGCACTGTAGTAATAACTCTGGTCTCCATATCACATGCATCAATATACCCATACATCTTTCATTTCACATCCTAGTTTAAGGTCATTGTAAAGGCTTTTAGCTTGGCTGGTCATAGAAAAGAAGACTTTTTGGGATGGTCCTTTGTTGATCATTCATCCTCTGTCTGTCTGTTAGCAAATGGTTTTTCGCTACTGTTCCTAAGCTAATTGGAGTTTACTTTGAAATTTTACACACTCATTCATCCATAGTCTGGTTGGTCCTAAATAAAAATGGATCCAGTTGAGCATACAGTATGGCTGCCACTGCAGCCACTCTGAAAATGTTCTCATCAGTACTCATTAGTGGATGGTCACATCAGCATGGGGTTTTGATTAGAATACTATTTATAGATGTCTAGCTGGTTCTAAATGAAAATTATACTGATCTGACATCAACCATGGACACCAGTGGCAATTTTTTAAATCTAGCTAATACTTCAGTCTCCTCTTGAGTATCAACATGTGGCTATCACTAAATAGCTTCTTTGATGTCTTGCTGTCTAAATGGAATGATGCACATATGATTTTCAGTATGACCACCATTGTGATTGTCTTGAGAAGCTTCTTACTGGTTACTCCTCTAAAACTAAAAGTCACATCAAATGCAATTTTCACCAGAAGGCTTCTTGTAATGTCTTGTCCAAAATTAAAATGATGCTGATCATAATTGAGTCATAACTGAACTGATCGTGAGTTAAATTTATTGGGTTCTAACCAGAATATTAGGAGGTATCAGTATGGATAATATGGGTTTTTGCCATAAACATATTTGTTGAGGCAATCCAAATGCTCAGTGGATGATTAGATTTATCTAGATGACTTTTTTCTTCACAGACAGTTTGATATCCATATCTTTCCTTACAGGGAAGATATGAAAACCAGTCTAGCATCACAAGAGGACAACATGGTGGCGGCAAAGTGTAGCCACTTATCAGATGGCCTAGCAAACTTAAATGTTGTTAGATCGAGTCATACCTACATGAAATATATATGAAAATTATTTATTTTCTCAGAAATTGCTGGTATTAAAATTGTTATGTTTTTAATCTGCTGAAAGACAAGATAAAACTACCTCGTTGATGATATTTGAGCTGGTACTCGAGATTTTCATTGCTATATGGTTGCATGAGTACACAAATCTCGCAATCGACATTTTCAATTGTTTTAGAATAAATAAAAAATATTAAATGAAAATTGTATACTGGTTGAAATAAAAATACAAAACTGAGAAAACTCAAAATTCTCTATATTTATTATGAGAACAACTTCCAGAGTTTTGTTGTATAACGTGACTACCATGTTGACATGTGCTCTCTGCTTGATGAATCAGACTGGGCTGATTACTGCAACAGGGACAGGTCTCTTGTTGTTGATCTCAAAATAAATATTTTGAGAATTATATGTTTTTTTCCGGTTTTTACAGTAGGTATCTGACTTTCATTTAAATATAATTGAAATTTCGACAACACAGTAAAAAGGGGTTTGTTGTTGATAACACGTGACTGTTCTGCTTCCGATGTCATTGTTGGAGTTTTGCAAAGTCATGTGACTAGTAATGCAAATGGTGAGTACCGGGTCAGGTTTCATCTATGCTGTAGTTTTGTCTAGTCTGTCAGGAGATTAAAGATATACTTGCCATTTTTAAGAAAATAAATCATTTTCCTATCAATTTCATGCAGGTATGAGTCGATATAACATAGTTTAAATTTGCTAGGCCCCCTGGTAAGTGACTACCATAAGTTGCTACTGCACGGTGGTGGCAAAATCCAAATTTTCGATATGCAGTTGCTCTGACCCCACACCCAACATAAATTTCCTAATGTGAAAATGGGGTTGAAATATTCGGAGGAACAAGGATTAGAAAACATACTGCTATTCATTTTAAGCCAAATTTGTTGTCCAATATGTTGTATCTCTGAGCTGAACTTTGGTGCAAAACTATAAACAGTGACATGTAGCTTGAAGCATTGGTTTCAGATCTTAAACAGAATGTAGCAGAAATGGAAAATTGTCATCCCTTTTATTATATATTAAAAAACAATACAAGCCCCTGTATCAATACAGATTTGGGGAATGGTTTATCGAATTACAAGAAGACAAGTTGATTTTACAGAAAATTCAGTACTTGTTTATACAACAATATATAATTTTGAAGGTCTTTTGTCAAAATTTAAATCGGCCCTTTTGTAAATGTTTTTAAATGATAAATTTTTAACCAAAGTGTCTAAAAGAGTTTAGGTTGTTTGAAAAATCTTGTTTGGGATTTTATTGGCACAGATAAATTCAGGGTTAAAAAAATTTTCATCCCAAGATAAGATTCTAATTGTGTTTATTTTTTTTATACTGTGATAGGAAATGTTTACTTTGTATAACATTCATATATATTGTTATAGAATTCTCTAGGTCTGTTCCATTTAAAGATACATGGTACTCAGGGAAGGCAGTTTTTTAAAAGCATATGTCAGGGTACTTTGATTTCTCAGAGTTTATACTAAAATTACTAGAAATTTCCAAATTGCATCTATGGGTGAGTACCCCACTTTAAAAGTGCCTTCCTTGGGTCCCATGTATGTTCTAATGGAACAGCCCTTAGAATTAAAGGCTTGAAAAGAAACAAAGCTAATTTATGTTCATGATGTTGTTTCCACATAGCAACATATTGCAGGTCAGCAAGTTAATGTTAGAATTTTTATTCTGTACATTGAAATGACTTTACATGCTAATTTATAGGAATATAGTCAAACTTGTTTGACGTGATACATTTTGTAGTTTTGTACATGATCATCTTTTCTGACATATGTTTAGGAGAGTTTTTAAAGAGAAACATCTTTAGATTTAGAAAATGCATGTTTTATAATCCAAAATGTTCTTTAATTCCATTCAGTAATGGTCATATGTGAACCTTGAAAAAATTAACTTTTTCCTGGAAATGACCTGGAAATTTATCTTTAGAAAAGCTTGGGAACCATGGTCCTAAATGAAAAAAGTGCCAAACGGACATCCAATAGATATACCATGGCAGCTAATTTGAAATTCTTGTTTTACTGAGGAATATCAGATATGGATTCAGACCTCAGCAGTTAAAATGAATAAATGGTCTTGAATTCTTTGATCTTCTTTGTACCCAGTAGAGCAGAAGTGCCTTTCAAAGGACTAAAGTGGGCTTCAGAAAAGTGTAGTCTCTTATTATTCATAGATTTAGTAACAGCAAAATCCAACTTAACCTTCTAAATGAAGGACATGGAGATTTGAAGTATTCTGCTGTGAGTAAAGAATAGTTTTGAAAGAAATTATACAAAGAACATGAAACAATAATCACATACTTTTTCATTTGAATGTGATTGGACTAATTTCATGATGGTGTAATGTTAACCACTTGAAAATATATATAAAAGTTATTTTTCAGTTGAAGCTGTTTCGAGTTTTTCATCCAACATTTATACCTTTTCCCTACCTTTATCAAATATCTTGCAGACCGAAGTTCAACAACAGCATCGTCTACTGTCAGTGCAACAACAATAGTGACATCACCTACAACAACAAGGATTTCAACAATCATTACAACTAAGGTATTGTCCATTAAAGGTCTTGCACAATTGTCCTGTCCATGTTTCTTTAAGTGGGAAAATGAAATTTGTATAAGTATTGTTGCCTTTTATTTAAGAGAAGGGTCGAACTATAAACTAGCTCTTTATGCAATATTGTTTAGTCATTGTTATTTTTTGCTGTGCATGACTCAGTTAGATAAATTCCCAGAATTCAATGAAATTAAAATATTATGTTCAGCAGTATAGACAGTACTAGGTAATCAGTATGTGTTTTAATTCTACTAAAGTTTCAAGTAATATACATATATATATATATATATATATATATCTGTATATATGTATATATATATATATATATATATATATATATATATATATTACATTTACATATGTATGAAAGTTGTTGCAGGTTGGAATTATGTCGATCAGAACTTCTTGTCAAAGAGACTACCTCAGGGTCTGAGGTTGTTGCCAAGGGTGACAACCTCAGGGTCTGAGGTTGTTGCCAAGGGTGATTACCTCAGGATCTGAGGTTGTTGCCAAGGGTGACTACCTCATCATACATCAGTTTGTATAGCAGGCCTTGCTAACTTACCAAACCAGTAACTTTACCTGCACAATATTTTTCTTTTGGCAGTTAACATGTGAAAGTGGTATGTTCCCCTGCCATGATGGATTGAAATGTGCCAGGTATTGTGATAATAATCTGGAATGTAATTATGGTGAAGATGAGACAGATTGCACAACAAGTAAGATTTTGTCAAATATAACTATGGTACAAACTTAGTAATTTTAAAAATCTAGTGAAGTTTGACATTAGTACTGATTAAAGTGTAATGGTACAAAAGTATATACAGGGCAAGCAGTCATGGTCATATCATTGATCTAGAACCAGAATGTTAATTTAGTAAATACCACCAGTGATAACTAGGCACCTTTGGTAAAAGAATGCATAATCCTTTGATTTTATTGGAGAGTTTTTTTTAAAAATGTTAAATGAGTAATGAGTACTTATGAAGAATCTTAAAGGTCTTCTCCTGACCACTTTTTGTTGCTAAAAGATCACACTGAATTCAACATGTTCAACATAACTTTTAATTTCAGAGGTACCAACTACTACAGCAACAACTACTGTGACACACACAACAACAGCAAGTAGGTTGAATGTGTGAATGCAGATGTATGTATGCATACATGTATGTATGTATGAGTGTGTGTATGTATGTATGTATATATGTATGTATATGTACACATCTATCTATCAATACATAGCATCTAGCACAACCTTCCTTAACAATCACCTCTCTAATACAGCAAAGTCATGCATCATGTAGCATCTTGCATCTGAAGTTATGTTTGAAATAATTTTTTCTGATTTTAAAGTTGTCTACTTTAAACATTTAAACAATCAAAATAGTTTCTTTCCATGTTTTATGTTAATGAGAGGTTGAATAAAATTCTGATATTCTTCTTCAATGTATTTTGTCCAAGATTAATATGGAAGCCATATATTTGCGAAATTTACTTTAAAAATCATTTAAAAGAGGATATGAACATTGATAACCACAAAGAAAGCATTGATATACCTAATGTGCAGTAAAATGTGTCATTAGCTGTGCTTAATATTATCTATCCATGATACTCAGGTTTCTCCTCAGACTAATTATTGTTATAAAATCGTTTTTATTTTTGAAGAAACTCTACTATGCTTTTATTGAGTCCAGTATGTATTAATTTACTGTATTGTGCCAAATAGAGGTAATGTTTAAAAGATGTAAATGTTAAGAAAAGTACTAGGAAATGTAGGATGAATGAAAGCATAAAGTATTACAAGAAGATGGAAAATAAAGATGATGAAATACTGTTTCATTAAAAATGTACTAGTGACATGAAAACAATTCCAGTCATGCATTGACATTGCAAAATGTGCCATCATGTTTTGGCTTTGAAAACTACCAGTCATACCTTGACATTGCATACTCTGCCAGTTGTGCATTGGCATTGAAAACTGTGCCAGCCATGCATTGGCACTGCAAACTGCCAGTCATGCATTGGCATTGCAAACTGCCATTCATGCATTGGCATGTCAGTCATGCACTGGCTTGCAAACTGCCAGTCATGAATTTTATTTGCAAACTGAAGAAGAAAACTAATCAAGAACCAGTATATGTAAAGGTTAATTCTTTTAAATATAAATGGAACCTCTCTGTAAGAACAAAATGCACATGTATAGTAGAATTGATGTTTTAACAAATATATAAATAGTCATATATATGTGACAGGACACCAAATTACATATTATTTATAGGGGAATATAGAGAACCACATGAAAATGAAGCTGCTCAAAAACATAATGTCATGAAAGATTTCTGTCTCAATAGGTTTGATTGTATTTTGTATTAAACTTTTGTAATCAATTGTGCTGTTTTAAAAAACAAACAAGGGCACTTTTATTATTATTATTATTATTATTATTATTTGTAATCCTCATTTCTTTCATCTCAATATACCAAATTGCAGTTACAACAACAAAGCCCCCCTGTAATGGGTTTAAGTGTGTGAATTCCGGGGAATGTATTCCAAAGGAATATAAATGTGATAATAAACGTGATTGTGAGGATTTCTCAGATGAAGAAGATTGTGAATGTAAGTTCATATCTATCTGTCTCTGAATCTTTTTCTGTATCCATCTGTCTGTCTGATTTATATATCTTATCTGTTGATCTCTCCTTGTTTATATATATATATATATATATATATATATATATATATATATATATATATATATACACATATATATATATATATATATTGTTATGTATATGTAATTTAATTACTTGTGAGTTAGTTTTAAATTCTTTTTTATTTTATTTTTGTTTCATTACATTTTATTGTAATGATAATTTTCACGGGATTTGATATTTTTTTTGAAAAGTTCCGTCTTCTGTTTTGACCTGATTAGAACGCAAAAATATTACTTTATCACTATTTTTAGCTCACCTTGGTTCAGAGTTTTGTAAACACTAAGAGAAAATGATTGATTATTATCAAGGTCATGTTCTGCCCACATGTTAACCATGTTGTAAACAGCCTTTCTTTTTTTATTCATTTACAGCATGAGAATCTGATTTTTAGCTAGGGCTGTTCTAACATACGTGCAAATTGTCATTTTTTTTCACTGCGCTGTTTGGGCAAAAAAAGTGATCATATGACCCATCACGAGTGTCAAAATGATGTTTTAGTTGGGTTTAATACTCATATCTCAGTGAAAATTAGTCTGTCGTAAATATATACCTTCAGGCAGAAAGGTATTCTTGTTGTTGCCATTTGAGTTGATTTTAGTATTTGAAATAATTTATTCACCCTGGGAAATATTTTCTTCAACAAAATACTTAGACAAAGATATTTACTAAATTATTCGGAATTCAAAAGCCGGAATTATATTCTTGGCAATCAACATAAACTGGTTATAGAGGATGTCATTGCCTTCCATATTGGAAATTCATCGAGATTCAAACCTGGATTCAATTATAACTTTTTAGTGATAGGACTTATATTTTTGAATTCTAGGATTAATTTTTGGATTATACATGTATTCACAAACTGTAAGTCCTATTTCATATTTTTACCTTGTTTTATAGGGAAATACATTATTTTGTTCAAATTTACAAAGCTTGTTGGCTTCACCCTTTTCTTTTGTTACTTTTGTATGAGCCTACACGTAACAATGTATATATATATATATATATATATATATATATATATATATATATATATATATATATGCAATAAACTGATGACAAACAGTGCAAAAATAGTATCTAACTAGCCTGAGCACTTTCGACTCTTAATGAGTCTTTTTCAAACAAGGTTTGGGGCCCCGAGTGGCCAAGTGGTCTAAAGTGCTCACCGTTACAGATCACTGCCATCTCACCTCTGCCTGCGTGAGTTTGAGTCTCAGGCTCAGCTAACGTGGGCACGTGAGAAAGCCTGCCAGTAGCTTTTTGTGGGTCGGTGGTTCTTCCTGGGGTTTTCCAGGGTTCTTCCTCCACCAATTATACTGGCCACCATGTATAGCCTATCTTATGGTGAAAAATGGCATTAAACCCTACAACAACAACAACAACAATAACAACAAACCAGGTTTAATTCATGTAGAAACAGCCGACACATTTTCTTTTCAAAACTTTTCTAAATTTTCTTAGTAGCCTTCAATTACTACTATAAGAATTAAATATCCGGGATATATGTACACAAAGTAATAGATGTCACTATGCCTCATCGATTTCTAGCTTCATATAAATATTTTCCAGTATCCGCAACAAGTTGATATAGGCTGGTTGAGACATAATACATTTAAAAGTTTAATTCATGTAGAAACAGCCATGTAGAGTTTTGCAAACACAATGGTTTTTGTATTTTATTTGTTTGTTTTGTCTATGTTTTGTATATGCCTTTGAAAAAGACTCATTAAGAGTTGAAAGTGCTCAGGCTAGTTAGATACTAGTTTTGCACTGTTCGTCATCAGTTTATTGCATTTATCTCAATCAATCCCTGGATCCAGTGCGCTTGAAAGGCTGTTATTCGCCATATGATTTGTATTCTTTATATATATATATGTGTGTGTGTGTGTGTGTGTGTGTGTGTCAGTGTTTGTAAATATTAGTGTTCTTTATTACTCTGCCAGGGGCCCAGAGCGGCCGAGTGGTCAAAAGCGCTCACTGTTACGGATCACTGCCATCTCCTCTCTGTCTTCGTGGGTTCGAGTCTCGGATTTGGCCAATGTGGATATGTGAGAAAGCTTGCCAGTAGCTTCTCATGGGTCGGTGGTTCTTTCCAGGGTTTTCCCTGGTTCTTCCTCCACCATTTATACTGACCGCCATGTACAGCCTATCTTGTGCTGAAAAATGGCATTAAACCCACAACAATTACTCTGCCAAAGAGCTTGCCTTCTGCTTGAAATGTTGGTAAATAACATAGCATATGAGTTGCTACTAAGTTACAATCACCTTTGAATAGAAAAGTAGAATTTAACATTTATGATATTTCGCACTGTGTTTCTTACTGGCTTAATTTCTATCTAATTTACAACTCTTTGTATCAAGGTGTTAGTTAGCATGGATCTATTACTTGCTATAGACCATCTGTCTGAACAACAAAATCGTGTACACGTTTAGCAATTTTAAATTACAGTGAGTTCTGTCTCTTAGAATTTGTGTAATACTTTGCTGTATGTTGGATTAATTCTTTTTTATTATTCAGTTTTTTCTGGGTTTCTTTCCCTTGATAATTTTGGGTTACATTAATTTGCTTCACGAATCAAGTACTAGCAAATTAAATACTAATGTTTTTTGTAAGATTAATTAATGATGAATTTCTATTTGTCTCCATTGTTTGGAGTCCCTGGGATGCAGATCAACTTATAAACCTTTGTTTTTCATCTGACATTGGAACTGATACTGCACCAAAACTCTTTGTCAGTAATAAAGTCTTAACCATTTTTGTCTCAACAAGATTGTGTCTTCCTTCAAAAGTCTTTTATGTTATGTAGTTTGCACATTCTTCTCTACATTTTTCTCACTTGTTAAATCCTTGTTGTGAGAAATATTTACTAGTTTGAAGTCAATGTATCTCCTATTAAAATAATCTTTCATTCCTCTTTAATTTGTCATTTTTGACACTAATGTATGTTTTGAGTTTCAAAGTGTGACTGCTATATTTATTTTGTACTGTTAGAATTATAGTTAACACTTTTTGTATTATTTATTTGCATCAAGAGAAGTTAGAATCAGCTGACAATGTGGTCACATCTATTTTTGGCCTTTAGTTACTAACCACTATATTCATAAATGTATCATGTGACAAGTGACCTAATGCAAACTTAGCCTTTTAGCAGCTTTAAACAATTCTTAATATATTATTCAAGAAAAGAAAGACTCTAAGAGCAAAAACAAATATTTACAACTTTGATAGAGAACCTTCCCCATTGCTGTTCATACTCTACTTTTACTAGGAGACTGCTATTGGCACCTGATAAATCTTCTCGAGCCCTGTCAACATGAAGGAGATAAATACAATAATTATCTTTATTGTCTTCAATATTGCTCAAGTCGTGGAAAGCCTTCTTCAGGCACTTCACCTATAGCCTATTTATTACATTAATTACCTCATGATTATATTCATGATTTACCTCTTCTTTACTTCTAAAGGCTATATTTTGGCTATGCTCGTAACATGAACATATTTCAACTGGATCATTGGATAACCATTTTAGTCACATGGTTGTCATGCAACATTGCTGTTCCATCTTGGTTATGAAGAAGTATAACCAGGTCTTGCCTTTGGTTACAAATGCTTGACAAGTTCTTGAATAGGTGAATATCCAGAGACACAACCACACTTCAGTTCTTCAGTGAGAGAAACACAATTTGAATGTTTTGTTCATAGAAAGCTATATATCTTGACTCATAGCCTTTTTCACCTGTTGACACTCACAGCCTACATTGGATTGTTAGCCTTTTGCAACCAAATACTAAGCTTTCTGAACACAGTCACATAGGGTTGTTAGAATTGTGTTAGCAATCACTAGCATTACTGAACACAGTTCACATAAGATTCTTAGACCTGTGCTAGCAAATGCTAGTCTTACTAAACACAGCCCACATAGGGATTGTTCGACTTATGTTAGCAAACACCAACCTTACTGAATTACTAAACACAGCCCACATGGGGATTGTTGGACTTATGTTAGCAAACACTAACCTTACTGAAAGCAGGCTACCACAAATCTTACGGTACATAGTCCACATGGGATTCTTAGACTTGCACTAGGAAACACTATCCTTATTGAACACTGTCCACATGGCAGTGTTGGCCTTGTGCTAGCAAACACTAGCCTTACTAAATACAGTTCACTTGTGCAAGATAATGATAATACTAGCTGTACTGAACACATTTTACATGGGATTGTTAGATGTGTGCTAGCAAACACGTTGAACACAGTCCACCTGGGATTGCTGGACTTGTGCATGCTGAGTCTAGCTTTACTGAATGCAGCCCTCATGGGATTGTTAGACTTGTGCGAGCAAATACTAATCTTGCTTTAAACATACCACATATGATTGTGGACCTTGTGCAAGCTACCATTAGCCTTACTGAACACAGTCCATACGGGATTGTTGGCCTTGTGCAGGCTAATACTGACTTACTGAACTCAGTCCATATGGGATTGTTAGACATGTCAAGCAAACATTAGCTCTACTGAACACAGTCCATCTGTTTAGGACTCCATCTTGGCAGTGTGAATCCTCTTTAAATGACACAGATGAAAATATGTTCAATGACTGAGTTCAGAAACTGACCAGTAGGGTTTGAAAGGGTAGGTACTGTATACTTTTCATGAAGCAAAGATAGTTAAGTTGGTAGAGTGTTGGACTTAAAAGTTGAAAACACACACACACACACACACACACACACACATACATACATATATATATATATATATATATATATATATATATATATATATATATATACTTTTGAAACTGAATACAAATATTTTTAATTTCATAAGTTTTAATATTTTGACAATTTCCTAAAACTACTAAATAAAAATTTCATAGAATTGGATTTTTTAAATGACACATAAACCAGATGGAGTAGTATCACTTTGCTGTCACTAATTAGTTCTTTTGTTTTCAGCCTTATTGATCATAGACTAGTAGAGTTAGTCTGTCACATATCTGTTAATGCAAATTTGTTATTGCTATTCTCAAAAACTATATGGAGGGTTGCCACGAAATTTTACTAACACATTCATTGCATGGCCTAGTTAGTCCTAACTGAAAATGGTCATATTGGAAATCTGATATGGTCAACACAGTAGCTATCCTGAAAATCTTGTTATTGCTTTTCCTTCTGAATGGTCTTATTGACATTGGGTTCTACTAAAAGACTTTCTTATGACTTTCTTATGACGTCTAGGTGGTCCTAAATGAAAATGATGCTGGCATTGTTTCCAATATGGCCACCATTGCAGCCATTTTGAAAATCTTGAATTGCTATTTCTGAAAGAAAAATCATATTGACAGCATTTTCATCAGAAGACTTCTTCTAATGTTTAGTTGTAAATGAGAATCATGCTAATCTGATCTCTAATATGGTTAATACAATGGTCATCTTGTTATTGCTATACCTCCTGAATGAATGATCACAGCAAAATGAAGCAATTCATTAAAATAGTGCTTTTGATTCCTTGTTAATCCTAATGAAAATGTTGCCAATCTGGTGTCTACTGTGACTACCAAAGTGGCCATCTTGAAAATCTTATTATCAATACTCCTGAACAGATGGTCGTCAAATAATTGGAAAGTAAATAAGATTATATCTTTTTAGCACTACTAGTGCATTGTGTACTTCCATTCCATTGTCCATTAAAATTTTTATTTGTCTCCAAAAATTTGGATTGGGGACAATGTTCCATGCCCCTATAATCTGAGGTGTATCATTGTATCACTATCCAGAGAGCTAAAAATCAGATTATGTTGAGGAGCAGCTTGCCAAGTCAATAGTCTGATCTTGCTGACCCTTGTTGAAATCTGCTGTTGTGGGGACTCCACTTTTTAAACATCATTAATAAAGAGAAATCTTTTAGAGGAACAAATGTGAAGTTGTGTTAATCAGATTTTGCTGAAGAGAAGAAAATGTATGACCATGAACAGTAGTGATGTTTATATTATTGAATTACTGTATATTGTGTTGAAATTGTCATATTGTACACTGTGTTGAAATAGAAGCATTTTATACTTTTTTAAACTTGTGTCATTGTTTTAAAACTGCTTCATGAAATTGCAACAATGTATTTTACATATTTGCTTCATCATCTGATGCATATTACCATGCTGGATACTGGTGGGTTAATTATAGTATCTCAGCTAATGATTTAGTTAAAACTTTACCCCATACGGTAAGCAACAATATACATGTTAAGTTGGTATAAGGGAGTTGTGAAGAGCTGTGAAGCATAGTATAAGTGATTATGCAAATAAAATTTGCATTTCACGTTAGCTGATGCCTAGTCTTTTTCATCATATGGTTGGATAGTGGTTTCCCTGATTAAATGTCATATTTCTCACTAAATTGCAGCTACAACCACAGAATTCACAACTCCAACATTATCATGTGAGTATTTTTCATTACATGGAAATATTATCATGACTTTTCATTAATCCATCTAGAGAGTTCATTACTCCATGTAAAGATTTCATGTTTATACATATGCAGTATCATGTCATAAAATATATACATGCAATGCCCAATGTATCCACTCAATTTTCAATCATACAACAGAACTTTCTTTTCACCAATAAATACAACATAAACCTCTGGTAATGAATAAAGAGAGGGCATTTGCTTGAAACAAGGTGAAGTATAGGTATGCTTTATTGAGTTAGAGAAACACTTCAATTTTTCACCCACCAGATAAATAGATCTGTTATTTACTCAGAGTGAGCAAATTACTGTTTCATTTGATGGTCAGATGCATTGGTTTGCAATATTGTGTAATAGATTCAGATAGCATATGTATTAATGTTACTAGACATTCAGACAATTTGGTAAGTGCCTCCTACACCCCCATTTTACCTATGAAAGTTAACTCGAATATATCTCCACAAGTCTTAGTTATGTATTCTTTGAAGTAATAAATCAATTCAACACAAGATTAGCAATATACTAAATCAGTCTGATGCAATTCTTGCTTTTATTTAATGTCCCTAATATGTGGTTAGAAATACAGATGTCACATTCACCTCCTTTGCAAGTATACAAGTGTTGATAAGGCTAATTATTCTGGTTGAGCCAGGCTGTGTATGCCTTAGTAGGTTACTGATGTTGGAACAGAACCATTCAAGTTCATAGAGTTGAAGAAGGGAGAAAATCCTCAAAGAGAATGCACATGAATGTACATGTTAGTTGCTTGTTTTAGGGTCATATCATATAAGTATACCTACACCATTCTCATTATCAATTGGCTGCTGACTACATTACTGTTATTTTTCTAGCTACTCAATAAAATTGCAAAACTCCCTACCATTTTTAGATTGTTGCATTGACTTAGGCTTGTATGAACTGGATTCTATATTCATAAATTCATCTTATTCATTTCAGCAACAACACCAACAGGTATGTCTTTGAAACTTTATGAATTTCATGTACAATTAAAGTAGATTTCAGGTATTGATTATTTTTATTCTTTGAGTTAAATGTTCAGCTATGAGCAATCCCGTGTATGATTTTAAGACTTTTTTGTCCATTACACATAGTTTCATTGTAGAAAAAAATACCAAATTCTCCATTCTCTCATAGATGATTATTCTTCAGGAAAAAATAAATACATCACCCACTTGTTTCTTTGATAGGACACCATCATTTAGCACTGTAAAAGGACTAAATTGTTTCAAATTGACATTTTAAAAAAATGACAGTTGTTAACATCAGGTGTAGCTTGAATGAAAATTATTTATTTAACACCAACCAGCATTTTGTCAAGTTTTATATACATATATATATATATATATATATATATATATATATATATATATATATATATATTTATATATAAGATTGGTACTATGTTATGACTCTATGGTCATAACCTAGGTAATGGAGAAAGCAAAGTTGTAAAATGAAAATTTATGAGCAACTTAGAGTATTGTGAATTAAAAAAAAAATAATCCTAAAATTTCTCTCACAAATCCAAAAGAATAGAGTGTTCTGAACTAATTCCATGTTTTCAATATGCTGATCCACCAATAGACTTGAATGTGCTGAAATGCCAAGTCTTGCTGTGTCACAGTGATGGAATCCAGAATAAATTTAAATAATTTCAAAATAGTTAAGTCATAATACTTTCCAATTCTAATAAATAAATAAATAATTCCTCTCAAATTAAACACAACAACAAATAATTCTGCAGACTCAACATAAAATAGGAATAAAATAGGAATAAGAATAATTCTCTTCTTCCTTATACACTTCTCCACAAATTTAGTATGACTCAATGTTGGAATACATTCCCATATGACATATATTGCAATGCATGTCGATTTGAGGTTCTTTCCAGGTTCCATCTCCATCAAGTGTGTCATGTACAGCAATGTACAGTCTATCATATGCTGACAAAGGGCATTAAACCCAACAAAAGTAACGTTTGGAATTTCAAAAATGTATGTATGTATATATATATATATATATATATATATATATATATATATATGTATATACGTATGTTAAAGATGAGATTTCCCTACGGGATTATTTGCTGTGTGATTCAGGAACTGACAGTTTATATCACTTTAATAAAATCTCAAACTGTCCATATAATGCATACAAATTTACACTTTTATTAAATTGGATGATATTTCTACAAAATGTCCAATGCACATTTTGTACATGCTTTCATGGTGAAATGCCCATGGTACAATTTAAGCCGTTGTTCAATACTTTTTGCAGGTACAAGTCCTTACTGCTTTATGATGTTATGTCATAAGATTTGCATGTTATTTTCCGATAATCCTTTTGTTTACAGAAACCACGACGCTGAGTACGACTAGTACAGGCAGAACCACAACCGCAACTCCATGTTACATCCGAGAGGGAATGAATGCAAATAGTCTTTTACCTCCTGAATGGATACATGTGCAGGGACAGCCAGACCTTCCAAATTCTGAGAAAGATAAACTTAGAATAGATGACAATGAGCATTTCCTTACCTCTGATACCCATGCTATTGTGTTCGATCTAACAAGGACTCAAAATGGATCACTTTTTATTGAAATGATGAATATCACTGATTACATAAATAACATATTCTCCATTGAAATACAGTATATGAAAGCCAATGATCTCTCTTACTCCAGCATCAAACAAAATGTAAGTACTTTACCTAAATATATGTTAAATGAAAAGACATAAACTGTGCAAGGAGACTGAAAGGGTGACATTTCTAAATATTGAAAGGATTCGACTAAACAAACTGTAGGGCTTGAATCTAATATGGGATTTTCATGTATTAAGTTGAAATTGTAGCACAATTTAAGAATTAATGTGAATTTTGCATTTTTGCATCCTGGAACAGACTTTGAGGATTTCTTAATTTTGTGTCCACAAAGAGATCTTGACGTTATCTGCAGTATTGTGTTCTAGAACATATCTTGAGGTTTTCCTGCAGTTGTGTGTACTGGAACAGAGCATGAATCCATACATGCATGTAGAGAGCAGCTCGTTAAAACAGTAAACAATCACCACACATAAGCTTGTAAGACACATAGTATAATCATGATTCAAATGAAAATAAATTTCTGTTTTGGAACTATTAATTGTGAAACTTCAAGATGTGTAGCTTTGCAATTCAAGAAAATGTTACATGTACTTGTTTTGCCTTTTAATATTCAGTTAAGTATAATTCTTAATGAATTCTTGAATACGAATGAGCAGTTTATATAGTCTCTATCCATAAATGCTTCATATGTATGTCTGTCCACTTCTCTTATCTATTGTGTTTTTAATTATTTCCTTTCTTTTTCCTAGTTAACAGAGAAAGTAAATGGCGATACATTTGTTGTGTATTTGAATGAATATGTCCAAAGGCTGATAGTTCGGTTTGTGTCCATCAATAAAAATTTCTCCATTGAGGTAGACATCTCCATTCGTGGATGCTTTGAAGGTAAACACATTATATTACCAGTCATATATTGTCTAGTTAGCCATTTTTCTTTTAAAAATTAAGCATTACAGAAATTATTGTCATAACTGTGCTTGCCATTCCAGTAAATTCTTACTTGAAATGTGTACCTCCATTTTCTCCTTATGATTATTATGTATATATAGCACATTAGGGGTTTAGGCGTCAGTGTTTGAGAGTGGAATTTGAAGTTAGTGGGTAATTAGGATTGTGATCTCAGTGCTTGTAAGTGAAATGTGAAGTTATTGTTTAACTAAAGTTGAGATGTAAATACTTGTGAATGTAATGAGAAGTTAGCAGGTGACTAGGATTGGGATGTCAGTGTGTTTGAGTACTTTTGTAATCTACATAATAGAGACATGAAGGTATTTATTCAGTTATATGGCCTTGATAAGTCCAGGATGTAAGATTTTAAACCTTGCTTTTCTTCTGTTTTATACCCATAGAAAATAAGAACAGTAATGTTGTAGTATTATTTGTACCTTATGTACATTCTCCGACATGTCAAGGAACCAAATAGTCATTTGACTTGATTTGTTGGTCAGTCTGGCTACAACTGCCATTCTGAAATCTCATATATACAAAGAATATATATATATATATATATATATATATATATATATATATATATATATATATATATATATATAATCATATGATATGTAAGAATTTATCTTTTTCATTTTCTTTTTTTATTAACATATATGTTAAAGTTTCATGAATATTTTTCTCAAAATATTTTAAGTTGAATTACAGTACTTGTAAAATTGACCATGTGAATTGAATGTAAAGTCATAGCCCTCCTTATGTAAGATTAATAAGTGACTCTTTCCTTACTGTGCTAGCTAATTTTGTGCTTGGTCATCAGGCAGCTATGAAAAAGTAAGACGCACCACTGTTCTTAATAATTTTAAATCTTGTATCCCAATCCTGATTAATATTAATAAAAATCAAAAAGAATGAGCATCAACTACTCTACCATTATTGCACTGTTTAAATAAAAACTATGCTAATAATAGTACTACTACTACTACTACTACTAATGCAGCACCAACAACTACCACAGTTCCAACCACTACGACAGCACCAACGACAACAGCTGCACCAACTACGACTACACAAGTACCGACAACTACTGCAGCACCAACAACTATAACAGTACGAACGACTATGACAGCACCACCAACAACAGCTTCACCTTCCACAAGTACACAAGTACCAACAACTACTACAGCTCCAACAACTACCACAATACGAACGACTACCACAACACCAACAACAACAGCTGCACCAACTACCACTACTGCAGCACCAACAACAACTCTTGCCCCAACAACTACAGGTACTTCTTTCTCTAATTGTTATAGTTGTTATAGCTCATTAAGGAACGATGGTATATTTTGATACCTGCCTTTGTAGGGGCAGGGCTATTTTAGAATCTGCTTATTTCAAGGATTAGGTTTAATATTCATCCTTTTCCAGTATGGCTAGTATGGTCAGCAAATGAATGTCCTTAAAATTATCAGGAGGCCACTGGATAAATTACTCTCTAACATTTCAGCTGAACTGTCAACATCTACAGTTCTGTAATATTTGTTTTTATATTTTTGCATGGACTTAGCATGGTACTTTTTAATTTTAAACTGGCTTCTACTGCCATAAATTCAACATTTACTTTCAGCAACAACACCAACTGTTAAGCCTTTGTACATTCTTTTTCCTTTTCATGTAATGAAAAAGTTGACTTGAGATGCTTATGTGTTTTTTAATCATGTGATTATTATTTTGAATGAACAATGGTCTTATATATAATTTAGACCTTTTTTTCATGACTGTATTGACTTGTAATTTTGTGTTAAAAAAATAAAAAATTCCATCAGTTCAGATGAGAATTCCTTGGGAATGGGAAAAATGAAACACAACACCATTTGTTTCTCATTTGGACACATTCAAAAGTGTATTGTTTAATTTTTTGGAAAACATCAGATTTCTAATATCAATTATAAAAGGTTGCCAAATATTTATGCCTTGCAAAAATCGTTGATAAAATGTTTCCTATACAAGAAAACCAGTCTATTTCTGAGCTTGATTGAATGACTTGTGGAACCTACTGCATCTCTTCGACTTATTCCCTAGCCAATGGGATGGCTGACAGTGTTTCAATAGTAAATAAATTTTGGAAATTTAGATTACACCTTATGTTGGGTTTCAGATATGAATGATTTGTTATTTACTTTTAAGCTTTTTGGGCTTGCTTTGTTATTTGTTGTTTCAAACATTTTTGATGACTACTGACAAAGTCTTATGATAAATTTGAATCTGACAAATCAATCGTTTGCAGGCAGTTTTGATTCTTTCCTATTTTCAAGGCCTGTTGCAAATTTTTGCATTGTTGGGGAAGTTTTCTTGCCTGTGATTGACTGTTTAGGATTCATCTAATACTCTAACATGTGCTGTGGCAATGTAGAAACTTAAAAAGAAAGATGAGACTATGAATTGATGATGTAGACAGTGTGATTGTTACAAAGCTTATCCTAATTGATTTCATTGCAATGTGGTATGAGCATTAAAAATAATGGTATTGTAAAAAAGCAGTGATTGAGATATGCTTATATCAAAGAAAAGTTTCAACATAAACACTTGAGGTAGATAAATGCAGTTTTGTCTTAATGTTTGATTGCATATCTGGATGAATGGATTGGTTCTTCACGTGCCAGTTTTACATACAGAAATATCTAAAACAGGTTTTTGAGATAATTAGAAGTTATATATATATATATATATATATATATATATATTTCTTTGTCTGGATTTTATTTACTCTGCTAGGTTAAGACCATTCTCTCTTGCAATTCTCTCATCTGATAGTGTTTTGTTTGGGTTTTATTTTCTAAAATCTACATTTGAGACCTTTTTGGTTTCTTTTCAGAATAGTGGGATATGCGTTTGCATAGAGTTTGTTTAAAAACAGATGCATAATATGTTTTCAATTGTGGCTTGATTTTAGAAAAGAAATATAATACAGTTTCTATGGAAATTCTGTGGTATAACACAAAATTAAAAGATGATTTCAAGGGAAATTTGGTTTCAAAACGGAAATATGAGATGGTTTCCACGGGTGTTGCTTTAAGAGAGAAAGATAATACAATTTCCAGAGGATCTCGAATTTGGAAACACAAATATATAATTTGATTTTGAGGGTGTTTAATTTTATGTAATACAGATTCACGGGAAGTTTGATTTCAGAACAGAAAGATAAGATGATAATACGTTTTCAAGAACATTTTGGTTTTGGAACAGAATCATATCTTTTGCAGAGAGGTTTGGTTTTAAAACAAAAATATAATTTGGTTTTAAAAAACGGAGTTTGGTATTAAAACAGAAATATAAGACGGTTTCAAGGGGCTTATGAACTCAGAACAGACAAAATATATTTTCAAGAGGTGTTTGGGTTTAGAACAGACATATAAAACAGTTTGAAGGAGACTTTGGTTTAGACCAGAAACATAATATGGATCCAGTAGATATTGGTTTTCTGTGATTTTAGTATTGAGAGATTTTTTAGTTGGGCATTTTGCCATTTAATCTTAATAGAAAAGGAGCTACTTTGATGAAATGTACCTAATAACCAAATTAAAACTGATTGTACACATATAAGCACATATGTTTCATACTATTATATCTGCACTGAAAACCATAGTACACTTTGATTTCATTTGATGAAACATTGTGTTCCACATGATGACAAAGTGTTTATTATTATAATGTCAAATTCGCAATCATTAATTAGAGGGTAGAAATTGAAGTAACAAATATGAGTAATTAATGCTATATGATAGTCATTTGCAGAAAATGACATGATTTGTATGGATAAAAAACATCACTTATAACACAAGAATTTATTGTTAATTTGTTACAAAACTTTGACCTGACATTTAACATAAGTTGATTAAATAAATAAATTCTATAAAAGCTTATTCATTCTCAAGCATAGATGATGTTTATGACTAATGTGTGACTAATGTTGACATAAATTTGCTTATAGAATGACTATATTCACAAGTATTGATATATCTACTAATACAGTAATCATGGAGTGAAGAACAAAATATAGCAATGAAGATATTATGATACCTCTCAATTTTATTGAAAATAAATGTATATAGCTAATCTGATAGTTATGCCTTTTGACTGAGAAGACATGTGATATTCAAAAATGGTTTAATATTGGACCAGTGCAAAACTGTATAGATAAATACATGTTTTGAAGGTCATTATAACAAGGACACGTACGAAAGAAGTGTTCCTCCATTTCAGTCATATGTTATTCACATACAGTACACATTCTTCTTGTAATGAAATGTTTCTGTGACAGCCTAATCTTAAGATTGAGTTACTATACTAAAACAAGAAAATTCAGGAAATTATAATTTGTATACATGTAAGTTTCCAATGGAGAATTGTTTTTATATTTATTATTATAAGTAAATTTACTAGAAGCTGTTTTGGACTGCCTCCATGATTATATGAACTGTTCATTTAATCTTTGCTTAATTAGTCTATGAGATTTCAAATCATTTTACTGATTCAGGCAAATGAATACATTTCTTAAATTGGATGGTATTTCTGCAGAATTTCCAATGCTCATTTTCTACATACTTTGCATGGTGAAATGCTCATGGTACAATTTAAGCCGTTGTTCAGTGCTTTCTGCAGGTACAAGTCCTTACTGCTTTATGATGTTATGTCATAAGATTTGCATGTTATTTTCCGATAATCCTTTTGTTTACAGAAACCACGACTCTGAGCCCGACTAGTACAGGTAGAACCACAACCGCAACTCCATGTTACATCAGAGAGGGCATGAACAAGAATAATCTTTTACCTCCTGAATGGATACATGTGCAGGGACAGTCAGACCTTCCGAATTCTGAGAAAGATAAACTTAGAATAGATGACAATGAGCATTTCCTTACCTCTGATACCAAGGCTATTGTGTTCGATCTAACAAGGACTCAGAATGGATCAGTTTTTATTGAAATGATAAATATCACTGATTACATAAATAACATATTCTCCATTGAAATACAGTATATGAAAGCCGATGGTCTCTCTTACTCCAGCATCAAACAAAATGTAAGTACTTTATCTGAAATTACCTTAAATGAAAAGATATAAACTGTGCAAGCCAGTCTGAAAGGGTGATATTTTTCTAAATATTGAAAGGATTCGACTAAGCTAACTGTAGGGCTTGAATCTAATATGGGATTTTGGTCTATTGAAATTGTAGCGCAGAGTTTTAGAAATTAATGTGAATTTTGAATTTTTATGTCCTAGAACAGGCTTTGAGGAATTCTTTAGTTTTGTGTCCACAAGCAGATCTGGAATTATCTGAAGTTTTGTGTATTAGAATAGATCTTGATATTTATCTGTAGTTGTGTGTACTAGAACAGACCTCGAAGTTTATCTGTAGTTTTGTGTTCTTGAGCAGACCTTAAGGATAATCTGCAGTTCCTGGATATGCAAAGATTGTCATTAAATCCATGCATGCATGCACAGAGCAGCTTGTGAAAACAGTAAAGAAATCCCCACATATAAAATGTGTTTTTGAAGATCTTTGATCATTCTTGTCAAATAAATAATACTTTCCAAATACATTTGCAATACACATAGTATAATCATAATTCAAATGAAAATAAATTTCTGTTTTGGAACTATTAATTGTGAAATTTTAAGATTTGTAGCTTTGCGATTCAAGAAAATGTTACACGTACTTGTTTTGCCTTTTAATATTCAGTTAAGTATAATTCTTAATGAATTCTTGAATACGAATGAGCAGTTTATATAGTCTCTATCCATAAATGCTTCATATGTATGTCTGTCCACTTCTCTTATCTATTGTGTTTTTAATTATTTCCTTTCTTTTTCCTAGTTAACAGAGATAGTAAATGGCAATACATTTGTTGTGTATTTGAATGAATATGTCCGAACTCTGATAGTTCGGTTTGTGTCCATTGATGTCCTTTTCCCCATTGAGGTAGACATCTCCATTCGTGGATGCTTTGAAGGTAAACACATTATATTACCAGTCATATATTGTCTAGTTAGCCATTTTTCTTTTAAAAATTAAACATTACAGAAATTATTGTCATAACTGTGCTTGCCATTCCAGTAAATTCTTACTTGAAATGTGTACCTCCATTTTCTCCTTATGATTATTATGTATATATAGCACATTAGGGGTTTAGGCGTCAGTGTTTGAGAGTGGAATTTGAAGTTAGTGGGTAATTAGGATTGTGATCTCAGTGCTTGTAAGTGAAATGTGAAGTTATTGGTTAACTAGAGTTGAGATGTAAATACTTGTGAATGTAATGTGAAGTTAGCAGGTGACTAGGATTGGGATGTCAGTGTGTTTGAGTACTTCCGCAATCTCTATAGTACAGACGTGAAGACATTTCTTCAATTATATGGTCTTGATAAGTCCAGAATGTAAGATTTTACACCTTGCTTTTCTTGTATTTTATACCCATAGAAAATAGGAACAGTAATGTTGTAGTATTATGGGTACCTTATGTACACTGTCCGACATGTCAAGGAAGCAAATGGTCATTTGATTTGATCTCTTGGTCAGTCTGGCTACTACTGCCATTCTGAAACCTCATTCATATGTGTGTGTGTGTGTGTGTGTGTGTGTATATATATATATATATATATATATATATATATATATATATATATATATACAATCATTTATCTTTTTCATTTTCTATTTTTATGAACATATATGTTAAAGTTTCCTGAACATTTTTCTCAAAATATTTTTAGTGGTATTCCAGTAGTTGGAAAGTTGAGTAAGTAAATTGAATGGAAAGTTATCACCCTCCCAATCGATGTAAGATTAATAAGTTCTCTTTCCTTACTGTGCTAGCTAATTGTGTGCATGGTCAACAGGCAAGTATGAAAAGAGACACAGCACTGTTCTTAAAAGTTTTAAATCTTGTATCCCGATCCTGATGAATATTAATAAAAATAAAACACAATCACCATCAACTGCTCTACCATTATTGCACTGTTTAAATAAAAACTAGTAATAATAGTACTTCTACTACTACTACTAATAATAATAACAATGCAGCACCAACGACTACCACAATACGACCAACTACTACAGCACGAACGACTACATCTGCACCAACTACGACTACACAAGTACCAACAACTACTGCAGCACTAACAACTACCACAGTACCAACGACTACCACAGCACCAACGACAACAGTTGCACCCTCCACGACTACACAAGTACCAACAACTACTGCAGCACCAACAACTACCACAGTACCAATGACTACCACAGCACCAACGACAACAGCTGCACCCTCCACGACTACACAAGTACCGACAACAACTGCAGCTCCAACAACTACCACAATACGAACGACTACCACAACACCAACAACGACAGCTGCACCAACTACCACTACTGCAGCACCAACAACAACTCTTGCCCCAACAACTACAGGTACTTCTTTCTCTAACTGTCATAGTTGTTATTTCTCATTAAGGAACGATGGTATATTTTGATACCTGCCTTTGTAGGGGCAGTGCTATTTAGAATCTATTTATTTCAAGGATTAGGTTTAATATTCATCCTTTTTCAGTATCTTTAGTGTGGCCAGCAAATGAATGTCCTTAAAATTATCAGGAGGCCACTGACTTAATTACTTTCTAACGTTTCAGCTCAACTGTCAACATCTACAATTCTGTAATATTTGTTTTTATATTTTTGCATAGACTTAGCCTTGTAATTTTAATTTTAAACTGGCTTCTACTGCCATAAATAAAACTTTTAATTTCAGCAACAACACCAACTGTTAAGTCTTTGTACATTCTTTTTCCTTTCCATGTAATGAAAAAGTTGACTTGAGATGCTTATGTCTTATTTAATCATGTGATTATTATTTTGAATGAGCAATGGTCTTATATATGATTTAAAGGTGTATTTCATGACTGTACTGACTTGTAATTTTGTGTTAAAAACATAACGAAAATTTCATGCAATTCAGATGAGAATTCCTTGGGAATGGGAAAAATGAAACCCAACACCCACTTGTTTCTCCTGTTTGATACATTCAGAAATGTATTGTTTAAGTTTTTGGAAAACATCAGATTTCTAATATCAATTATAAAAGGTTTTCAATGATTTATGCCTTGCGAAAATCGTTGATAAAATGTTTCCTATACAACAAAACCAGTCTATTTCTGAGCTTGATTGAATGACTTGTGGAACCTATTGCATCTCTTTGACTTATTACCTAGCCAATGGGATGGCTGACAATGTTTGAATAGTAAATACATTTTGGAAGTTTAGATTGCACCTTATGTTGGGTTTCAGATATGAATGATTTGTTATTTACTTTTAAGCTTTTTGGGCTTGCTTTGTTATTTGTTGTTTCAAAAGTTTTTGATGACTACTGACAAAGTCTTATGATAAATTTGAATCTGAGAAATCAATCGTTTGCAGGCAGTTTTGATTCTTTCTTATTTTCAAGACCTGTTGCAAATTTTTGCATTGTTGGGGAAGTTTTCTTGCCTGTGATTGACTGTTTAGGATTCATCTAATACTCTAACATGTGCTGTGGCAATGTAGAAACTTAAAAAGAAAGATGAGACTATGAATTGATGATGTAGACAGTGTGATTGTTACAAAGCTTATCCTAATTGATTTCATTGCAATATGGTATGAGCATTAAAAATAATGGTATTGTAAAAAAGCAGTGATTGAGATATGCTTATATCAAAGAAAAGTTTCAACATAAACACTTGAGGTAGATAAATGCAGTTTTGTCTTAATGTTTGATTGCATATCTGGATGAACGGATTGGTTCTTCACGTGCCAGTTTTACATACAGAAATATCTAAAACAGGTTTTTGAGATAATTAGAAGTTAGTTATATATATATATATATATATATATATATATATATATATATTTCTTTGTCTGGATTTTATTTACTCTGCTAGGTTAAGACCATTCTCTCTTGCAATTCTCTCATCTGATAGTGTTTTGTTTGGGTTTTATTTTCTAAAATCTACATTTGAGACCTTTTTGGTTTCTTTTCAGAATAGTGGGATATGCGTTTGCATAGAGTTTGTTTAAAAACAGATGCATAATATGTTTTCAATTGTGGCTTGATTTTAGAAAAGAAATATAATACAGTTTCTATGGAAATTCTGTGGTATAACACAAAATTAAAAGATGATTTCAAGGGAAATTTGGTTTCAAAACGGAAATATGAGATGGTTTCCACGGGTGTTGCTTTAAGAGAGAAAGATAATACAATTTCCAGAGGATCTCGAATTTGGAAACACAAATATATAATTTGATTTTGAGGGTGTTTTAATTTTATGTAATACAGATTCACGGGAAGTTTGATTTCAGAACAGAAAGATAAGATGATAATACGTTTTCAAGAACATTTTGGTTTTGGAACAGAATCATATCTTTTGCAGAGAGGTTTGGTTTTAAAACAAAAATATAATTTGGTTTTAAAAAACGGAGTTTGGTATTAAAACAGAAATATAAGACGGTTTCAAGGGGCTTATGAACTCAGAACAGACAAAATATATTTTCAAGAGGTGTTTGGGTTTAGAACAGACATATAAAACAGTTTGAAGGAGACTTTGGTTTAGACCAGAAACATAATATGGATCCAGTAGATATTGGTTTTCTGTGATTTTAGTATTGAGAGATATTTTAGTTGGGCATTTTGCCATTTAATCTTAATAGAAAAGGAGCTACTTTGATGAAATGTACCTAATAACCAAATTAAAACTGATTGTACACATATAAGCACATATGTTTCATACTATTATATCTGCACTGAAAACCATAGTACACTTTGATTTCATTTGATGAAACATTGTGTTCCACATGATGACAAAAGTGTTATTATTATAATGTCAAATTCGCAATCATTAATTAGAGGGTAGAAATTGAAGTAACAAATATGAGTAATTAATGCTATATGATAGTCATTTGCAGAAAATGACATGATTTGTATGGATAAAAAACATCACTTATAACACAAGAATTTATTGTTAATTTGTTACAAAACTTTGACCTGACATTTAACATAAGTTGATTAAATAAATAAATTCTATAAAAGCTTATTCATTCTGAAGCATAGATGATGTTTATGACTAATGTGTGACTAATGTTGACATAAATTTGCTTATAGAATGACTATATTCACAAGTATTGATATATCTACAAATACAGTAATCATGGAGTGAAGAACAAAATATAGCAATGAAGATATTATGATACCTCTCAATTTTATTGAAAATAAATGTATATAGCTAATCTGATAGTTATGCCTTTTGACTGAGAAGACATGTGATATTCAAAAATGGTTTAATATTGGACCAGTGCAAAACTGTATAGATAAATACATGTTTTGAAGGTCATTATAACAAGGACACGTACGAAAGAAGTGTTCCTCCATTTCAGTCATATGTTATTCACATACAGTACACATTCTTCTTGTAATGAAATGTTTCTGTGACAGCCTAATCTTAAGATTGAGTTACTGTACTAAAACAAGAAAATTCAGGAAATTATAATTTGTATACATGTAAGTTTCCAATGGAGAATTGTTTTTATATTTATTATTATAAGTAAATTTACTAGAAGCTGTTTTGGACTGCCTCCATGATTATATGAACTGTTCATTTAATCTTTGCTTAATTAGTCTATGAGATTTCAAATCATTTTACTGATTCAGGCAAATGAATACATTTCTTAAATTGGATGGTATTTCTGCAGAATTTCCAATGCTCATTTTCTACATACTTTGCATGGTGAAATGCTCATGGTACAATTTAAGCCGTTGTTCAGTGCTTTCTGCAGGTACAAGTCCTTACTGCTTTATGATGTTATGTCATAAGATTTGCATGTTATTTTCCGATAATCCTTTTGTTTACAGAAACCACGACTCCGAGCCCGACTAGTACAGGTAGACCACAACCGCAACTCCATGTTACATCAGAGAGGGCATGAACAAGAATAATCTTTTACCTCCTGAATGGATACATGTGCAGGGACAGTCAGACCTTCCGAATTCTGAGAAAGATAAACTTAGAATAGATGACAATGAGCATTTCCTTACCTCTGATACCAAGGCTATTGTGTTCGATCTAACAAGGACTCAGAATGGATCAGTTTTTATTGAAATGATAAATATCACTGATTACATAAATAACATATTCTCCATCGAAATACAGTATATGAAAGCCGATGGTCTCTCTTACTCCAGCATCAAACAAAATGTAAGTACTTTATCTGAAATTACCTTAAATGAAAAGATATAAACTGTGCAAGCCAGTCTGAAAGGGTGATATTTTTCTAAATATTGAAAGGATTCGACTAAGCAAACTGTAGGGCTTGAATCTAATATGGGATTTTGGTCTATTGAAATTGTAGCGCAGAGTTTTAGAAATTAATGTGAATTTTGAATTTTTATGTCCTAGAACAGACTTTGAGGAATTCTTTAGTTTTGTGTCCACAAGCAGATCTGGAATTATCTGAAGTTTTGTGTATTAGAATAGATCTTGACATTTATCTGTAGCTGTGTGTACTAGAACAGACCTCAAAGTTTATCTGTAGTTTTGTGTTCTTGAGCAGACCTTAAGGATAATCTGCAGTTCCTGGATATGCAAAGATTGTCATTAAATCCATGCATGCATGCACAGAGCAGCTTGTGAAAACAGTAAAGAAATCCCCACATATAAAATGTGTTTTTGAAGATCTTTGATCATTCTTGTCAAATAAATAATACTTTCCAAATACATTTGCAATACACATAGTATAATCATAATTCAAATGAAAATAAATTTCTGTTTTGGAACTATTAATTGTGAAATTTTAAGATTTGTAGCTTTGCGATTCAAGAAAATGTTACACATACTTGTTTTGCCTTTTAATATTCAGTTAAGTATAATTCTTAATGAATTCTTGAATACGAATGAGCAGTTTATATAGTCTCTATCCATAAATGCTTCATATGTATGTCTGTCCACTTCTCTTATCTATTGTGTTTTTAATTATTTCCTTTCTTTTTCCTAGTTAACAGAGATAGTAAATGGCAATACATTTGTTGTGTATTTGAATGAATATGTCCGAACTCTGATAGTTCGGTTTGTGTCCATTGATGTCCTTTTCCCCATTGAGGTAGACATCTCCATTCGTGGATGCTTTGAAGGTAAACACATTATATTACCAGTCATATATTGTCTAGTTAGCCATTTTTCTTTTAAAAATTAAGCATTACAGAAATTATTGTCATAACTGTGTTTGCCATTCCAGTAAATTCTTACTTGAAATGTGTACCTCCATTTTCTCCTTATGATTATTATGTATATATAGCACATTAGGGGTTTAGGCGTCAGTGTTTGAGAGTGGAATTTGAAGTTAGTGGGTAATTAGGATTGTGATCTCAGTGCTTGTAAGTGAAATGTGAAGTTATTGGTTAACTAGAGTTGAGATGTAAATACTTGTGAATGTAATGTGAAGTTAGCAGGTGACTAGGATTGGGATGTCAGTGTGTTTGAGTACTTCGGCAATCTCTATAGTACAGACGTGAAGACATTTCTTCAATTATATGGTCTTGATAAGTCCAGAATGTAAGATTTTACACCTTGCTTTTCTTGTATTTTATACCCATAGAAAATAGGAACAGTAATGTTGTAGTATTATGGGTACCTTATGTACACTGTCCGACATGTCAAGGAAGCAAATGGTCATTTGATTTGATCTCTTGGTCAGTCTGGCTACTACTGCCATTCTGAAACCTCATTCATATGTGTGTGTGTGTGTGTGTGTGCACCAACAACTACCACAGTACCAATGACTACCACAGCACCAGACCTGTCTGGTTCTTCACATGCGAGTTTTACATACAGAAATATCTAAAATAGGTAATTAATTAGAAGTTATATATATAGTTGTGACTGTTCGACTTAGTACATTGCCGATCAGTTTCATAACTTCATTTTTACACTTCTACTATTTCACTTTGAAGAACCATAAAGGATTCTAAGGTGTCATGAAATGCTAATTCTGTTCAATAAGTTTTAAAATATTTCTTAGATTGAACTCAAAGGTGCTATAATGCTTGTGGTAAAAAGTTCTAGATCAAGTTTGAAATTTACAGTTTTATGGCAAAATTATATGTTGGTATTGCTCTGTTTTGATTTGATCCTTTACCATTTAATAGTGTCATATTGATGCAGCATCCATTGTGTTGCCCATTTAAATATTTATTGAAGAACAATTCAAGAACTATGAGCACTTTACCAGCCATAAAATATTAAATATTTTTAGATGATTTCTACCAATATGATTTGTGCTTTTTGGACCATTTACATGAAGTAAAAGGAGGATATATTCTTCTTCCATAATACTACAGCCATGTAAAGCTGTGAGGCATTGATGAAGTTTTGAGCAACTGTAGAGATCATATTGTGTTGAGAATTGAAAATATTTTAGATTGATATTTCAAATTTAGGTGTTATGAAAAACATTTGCATACCATTGCTGTATTGTAAATATTTGTTACTTTTGATTGTGAGACATTTCACATCCTCCTACAGCTCCAACAACGTCGACCATTACAACAATGCAAACAACTAGTGCACTTAGCACCACAACAAGTCAAACCACACCCAGTGCACCCACCAGTACAACATCTGTGCAGACAACAACTCATGTACCCACCACTACAGCATCAGTGCAGACAACAACTCAAGCACCAAGCACCACAACAGCACAGCAGACTACTGGAGCACCATCCACTACAACACCAGCCCAGACAACAGCAATAAGTATGTTTATGTATTGTCAGTTTTAAAGGTTTTATATTTCTTGATGTCGATTATTTTACCTGAGAAAAAGAATCATCTCATCTACAAGTAAATGTTTAGGATAATTAACCAAAATCAATTTCATATAGACTAACATAATGCTGTAGACATCCTATTTTATTATGTATAAAGATAATCTGATTTAGATTTTTGGTCACTAGAGCATTGTTGCAATAGTTTATACACTTTGGATATTTAGATTACTCCCAATATCGGGTATAGAGATCAATGTCATTTGGTTGATAGTTTCTTTCAGCTTGGTTGGTTCTTTTTTTTTTCAACAGTTTTTCATGTCTACTGACAAGGTCTTATATGATAAAATTGAACCTCAAAAATCGTTAATCTAGTTTGGACTCTACTTGCAAAGATAACTATAAAAGTTTGGGGGGCCCTGAATGGCCTAAAGTGCTCACTGTTGTGGATCATTGCCATCTCACTGCTGTCTGTGTGGGTTCAAGTCCTGGGTTCGGCCAATATGTGCATGTGAGAAAGCTTGCCAGTAGCTTCTTGAGGGTGGGTGGTTCTTTCCGGGGATTTCCTGGGTTCTTCCTCAACCATTTATACTGGCTGCCATGTATAGCCTATCTGGTGCTGAAAAATGGCATTAAACCTTACAATAACAATAACAACAACAACAACAAATGTTTGTATGATTGGGAAGATGAGTATTCTGAATTGATTATGCAAACAATAACAGTTTTTGAAGGGTGCACTGAATTGCATCCTAATGTATTCAGTCAAAATGTGGTCTGTATTACAAGGTACTTAAATTGGAAAGAGGTAGGGTGAAACAGATGCGCTTGTATGTCAGAAAGAATTCATTAAAACCAATTGATGTAGAGAAATCAAATTTTGTCAGCATGTTTGATTGCATATATTGATGACCTTCTGGTTTTTCATGCACATATCTCTAAAGTAGGTATTTGTGATAATCAGAATTGATATAAATCTATGCTTCTTTGCTGGGATTTCAATTCCTCCACTGTGGGTGGATCATTGGTGCATTTCTCTGGCCAGATTAAGTACAGTTTGTTTTGGATTTTGTGTAAAATTGACATTAGAACAGAAATATGATACTTTTTCAGTGACTTTTGGATGTATAGAGAGATAGATCTATAATATGGTTTCCAGGGTTTTTAATTTAAGAAAATAAATATGATCTAGTTTCTAGAGTGATTTTGGTTATTAAAGAGAAATATAATATAGTTTTCAGGGTATTTTGGGTTAAGATTAGAAATATACTAGTTTTCAGTTGATCTTGGTTTATGAACATAAATATTGTACAGTTTCAGAGGATTTTGGTTTCAGAGCAGAAATATACAGTTTCCAGGGTATTTTGGTTTCAGAGCATAAATATAATAAGCTTTTGATTGGAGTTTTGTTTAGAATAGAAAAATTACATACTTTTGGGGGGAGGGGAGGGGTTGATTTTACAATAGAACTGTAATACAGTTTGAAGACAATTTTGGTTTTAGAACAGAACTTATTGTTTCCAGAAAATTTTGTTTAGATTGCAAATAAATCTACAGTTTGCAGGGGATATTGGATTTATAATAGAACTTTAATATAGTTTCCAGGCGACTTTAGGTTGCTATGATTTTAGTATTGAGAAATTTCATCTTCTTGCGGTTTTGGCAGTATTTCATCATAATAGAAATAGAGTTTCTTTGGAGAAATGGCCCTAATAACCTAAATTAGTGATGATTATAAACGTATGGACTTAAATATTTCATTATATCATCACTGAAAACCATGGTATACTCTTTACATAATAAGAAGAAACTCTATCAGTGTCATTGTATTATTCTTGTGTTTTTGTCATTGACAAAGTCATGTTGATTTTCGAAATGCCGAACTCTAGGTCCTTAATTAGATGGTATAACTTTCTTTTGTAATTGATTTCACAAGTGCACGTAATCAACGTTGTGTTGAGAATTTAAAGTTTTCTTTCAGCTTGAATTTTGTTGTCATGAAAAATTCATGAACAATCACTATTTATAGATTTGCCACTTTTGACTGTGACACATATTACATACTACTAAAGCTCCAACAGTGTTGAATGCTCAGGCACCTACCACTACAACAATACAAACAACAACTGGTACACATATCACTACAACATCTGCTCAAACCACACCCAGTGCACATGCCAATAGAAGTAGGTGTATACTACAGTTCATACACCCACCATCACAAAAGTAGTATAGACAACAACTGATGCACAAAGTATTACATTTCCATGGTTAGCCAACAACTGGCATATTCACTACTTACACACCAGGTCAGACAGCAAATTGTGCAACCTCCCACCACTTCAATAACAGCTCAGGCAGCAGGTGCACTAACCAGAACAACACCATATAAAATGTGGCATATTTGTAATTATTAGAACTGATATATATCTATGTTTTTCTTTGTTTGGGATTTATGTACTCTGCTGTTTTAAAATCATTGACTAGCACAATGCTCTGGTCTGATTATGTTTATTTTTCTTGTTGGGATGGGGCTTAGCGATTATTGATGGTTTTGTTTTCTGAGTAATAGGATTTGGGTTTGAGGGGAATTTTGTTTTAGAACAGAAGACAATCATTATTGATTTTCAAAATTCTGAACTCAAAATCCTTAATTAGATGGTACATCCTTTTATATTTCATATAATTTATAATTTCACAAGTGCACCTAATTAACATTTGGTCATGTTATTTTGAGAATTAAAAGTATATTTTTGATTGAAATTTTTTTATTTGGTGTCATAGAAAATCATGAACAGTTACTTTGTACAAACTTGTTACCTTTGACTGTGACACATACATCATAGTGCTACAGCTCCAACTATGTCAGCTTTTTAGGCACCCACCACTACAACAATATAAACACAACTGGTGCACCCAACAAAATATTAGGTCAAGAAACACCCAGTGCACCTACAACTTAAGTGTCTGTGCAGATTACAATGTATGCACCTACCACTACAACAGTACAGCCACAAACAACTGGTGCACCAAGTACTACAACACCAGGGTAGACAACAACTGGCATATCAGCAATCTTAAGAGCAGGTCAGACAACTACTAGTGCCGTCCCTACTTCAACAACAGCCCAGTCAACAGGTATGCTAACTAAAACAACACAATAGCATAAACAACTGGGGCACCATCCACTATGACACCAGGCCAGATGAAAACTAGTACTAACCCCAGTATGGCAACAGGACAGATAACATTAATAAGTATGTTTATCCAGTATTGGGTATAAGGTGTTATATTTTCTGAGGTTTATTATTTTTACCTGTGAAAAAGAGATAATCAGATATCCACTCGTGTACAAGTAAATGTTTAGCATGATTCAGCAAAATCCACTTCAGGTAGGTAATTAACATTTTGTGGTATACTTGTCGTAATATGTATGTAAACTGATTTGTAATTTTAAGCCACTGGAGCAATGCTTCAATAGTATATACGTTTTGAAACTTGAGAGTACACCTGATGTTGGGTTTCAAACAGTAGTGATCATTGTCATTTGCTTTGTAGATTCCTTTGGCTTGGATTGGTCTTTTCTCTCTTCAGTGGTTTTTCATGGCTACTGACAAGGTCTTGCGATAATTTTGAACCAAAAAATCGTGTGATAGTTGGGATTCTAGTCTTCTTGCAAAAAATGCTGCAAAGTCTGACCCATTGGGAAGGTGAGACTGCGAATTGATTATGCAAACAGTAGAAGTTTACCAAGGGTGCACTGAATTGCATCCTAATTTATTTTATTGAAATGTGGTTTCTGCATTGAAGAGTACTTAACACTGGAATGAGGTAGGGCATCCAGATATGCATGTTTGTGGAAAAGGGTCTTGCAAACTAGTTGAGGTAGACAGATCAAATTTTGTTTACATGTTTTGATTGCCTGTAGATAACCTTCTGGTTTTTCATGCTCCAGTTCTACAAACTTACATGTCTAAAGTAGGTATTTGTGATAATTAGAATTTTCATGAATCTATGGGTTTCTTTGTTGGGGTTTTATTTTTCTTTGCTGTGTTGAGACTATTGACTTTGGACTGATTAGGTTTAGATTTATAAGTTTGGGGGGTTGTGGAAAATTGACATCAGGGAATGAACTGTATTTTGTTTACATAGTGGGATTTGGGTTTGAGGAGATTTTGGTTTTAGAACAGAAATATCGGATGGGTAAAACGCCATGTTGGTTTTAAAATAGAAATACAATATGTTTTCCATGTGGATTTTGATGTTAGAACAGAAATTTATTAATGTTTCCTGGGGATTTATGATTTAAAGCAAATATAACACAGTTCCAAGGAGGTTGTGCTCTTAGAAAAGTGAAATAATATGTTCTCCAGGAGGTTCTGGTTATAGAATAAAATATAATATGGTTTGAAGGGGGTATTTATTTTAGAAGAGAAATATAATGTGGTTTTTCATGGAAGTTGGGTTCTCGAGAGAAATGTATGTATAAATATAAAATGGTCTCCAGTGTTTTGAATTCTAGGACAGAAATATTGTACATTTTCTAGGTGATTTTCGTTTTAAAAGATAAATATAATACTGTTTGCAGGAATTTTTGTGATTAACGATCAAATACAATTCGTAACAACAAAATCCCATGAAACCCATATATTTCTGTACATAAGCAAAATCCACTGGAACCCATATTATATTTCTGTTCTAACACCAAAATTCCCTAGAAGCAGTTTTACGTTTCTCTTTTAAAACCAAAATCATCTGGGAAAAGTACTATATTTCTGTCCTACAATTCAAAACCCATGGAAATCATCTTATACAAATATTTCTCTCTAAATCCAAACTTCCCTGAAAAACCAAAACAAAATAACACATTCAAACCATATTATATTAATATTCTGTAACCAGGCCTCCTGAAAACATATATTACTTTTCTAAACGAAAAACCTGTTGGAAACTGTGTTATATTTGCTTTCAAACTTAGGTGCCCTAAAAACATTATTTATTTCTGTTCTAACACCAAAATCCACACAAAAACTATATAACATTCAATTTTAAAACCGAACTTCCCTCAAACTCAATACATCAACTATTGAAACGTTGCAATTATCAGATCAGATGCTACATGGTGGAGAACACATCGGCATGCAGACTGAGTTGCGATGGTGATTTGTAAGCATTTTATTGCTCCGTTGTGGAGCGTTTTTGCAGAGCGAAGGTGGTGAGATTAAGCCCCCCCACCATGATGCGTGTGGTTCTGAAAATACATATGAGCTGTGCTGTAGTGAGAAAGAACTATATCAATGTGATTGTATAACACAAGCGTGTCTGTTGTTGAAAAAGTCATATTGATTTTCAAAATTCTGAACTCTAAATTCTTCACTAGAGGGCAGGAATTTCTTTGGTATTTGAAGTCAAAAAGTACTCCTAATCAACTTTTCTCCATGTTATGTTGTGAATTGAACATGTTCCTTCTGCTTGATATTTTGAATTTTGGTGTTATAAAAAAACGGTCAAGAATAGTTACTTTGTATAGAGTTGTTCTTTTTGACTGTAACACATACTACTTTAGCTCCAACAATGTCAACCACTCAGGCACCCACCACTACAACAATACAAACAACTAGCACCACAACATTAGCTCAAACCATGCCCAGTGCATCCACCACTTCATTGTCTGTGGAGACTGCAACTCATGCACTGACCACTACAACAGTAGTACCAACAACAACAGGTGTAGCAAACACTACATCACCAAGGCTGACAATGGCCATATTCACCATTTCCTCATCTGGCAGACAACAACTTGTGTAACAACCACTTCAATAACAGCCCTGACAGCAGGTGCATCAAATAGAACAACACAATGACAGACAACAACTAGTGCACCCTCTACTACAACAACAGCTATTACTAGAACTCTTGCACCATCCACTACAACACCAGGCCAGACAACAACTGGCATTGCAACCAGTATGACATCAGAACAAATATATATATATATATATATATATATATATATATATATATATATATATATATATATATATATATAATGTCAATGATCCCTAATGGGCGCTTTTAGTTCATTTCAAGCAAAATAGGTAAAACATGGTTAGAAATGAATTTAAACGGCACTCACAGTTTCTTTGGAGTTGTATTTGAAATATAGTGAGCTGGAATGCATTGCCCTTTTTTTTAACTCATCTTGCCCTAAAGTTTTCTTTCTGCTTATTCAAATTTGAATGAATTCATGGATTCAGATCCAGTTTGATGTGTGTCTTTTACATTAGATAATTTTTGATCAGGTTTGATTTTCAATGTTTTTCTGGAAATGTTTTATACTGTTATAACCCCTGTTTTTTTTTAACTTTGAACTTTGTAGAACTTTATTTAAACAAAAGAAAACAAACAAAAAAAAAAACAAAAACAGTCAGCAGAATTAAAAGAAGCTCAATGAAGGGCATCCAAAGGTATTCCAATAATTGGCAGATGCAAATATGCTTTTGTAGTACGTCGTGCCATATTAATTGACCTTAATTGACCTTAATTGACCTTAATTGGCCGTGTTCCTTTTACTCAGTAACTTTCATCAAACTTCAGATGGAATGAACAAATTTGGTAAATTTGGTAAATTTCAGTAAAGAGACTAAGGTCAGGTTTGATTTTTCACATTTGTTCACTATGTCGGATTTGACTTACTTATGGCATTTGTTTAACTTTAGATATTCCTTTTAATTTTTGTCTAATAATGTTGCTAGATTTTATGAAGCTAATGACTCAGTTGGTTCTTTGTTTTTCGATTTTGGTTTGACTCTGTGGCTTTTGAAGGTCATCTTGGATTGAAATCCAATTTGAGACCATCAGTAAGATGACGTTCAGGTTTGATGTTCACTCTTTCCTAGCAAAGTTTATGTAGTTATGTCTCTTGTTTGACTTAGTACTTTGTCCTTTATTTTTCTTTTCAGTCATCTATGCTTGCAGGACTTGACATTGACTAAAATTAAATCAGGAATGAGGCTTTACATTAAGTGGACATATGTCAAATTCTGTTTTTTGGCAGTTTTGACCATATGTGATATTTGCAATTGTTATGACTTCAGTTTTAGAACTTTTAATTCACACTTTATAGAAATTATTGTGTTGAGGCATCATTAAAGACTAAAACATACATACGTAACACTCCACAACTTCTCATATATTTTTCTGGACTGAAACCATATGTTATAAGAGACATTATGCCAAGAAAACTTAGGTCAAGTTGTGCTGTAAAACTTTATTCTGTTAGGGGTCTTGTGGATTAAAATCTTGGCCCTAAACTGCATCAGATTTGAAGGTACATATTTGATTCATGGCCATGTTACCAGTTTGCTGATGGAGCATTTCAAGATAATGAGGAGCACTTCACCGACCATAAAATATTCAACCATTTTTAGATGATTGTTATCAGTATATTTACATGTTAGCTTATTTATATCAACTTAAGGGAGAAAGTATTCTTCTTAATACTGGTATCATCTGAATCTGTAATGCTTTGAATAGTTTCAAGCAGCTGTGTACAGTAGTATTTCTTTTGTGTAGAGAACTGAATAAATTTTAATATGATGTTTTGTATATTGGTATTATGAAACAAATATTAAGTGCAGTTAAAATATTGTCTATATTTTGCTATTATCAACTGAGATACATACCACATACTACTACAACAACAAGATCCACATGTACTCAAATATCAACTGTGCAGAAAAGAACTCATGTACCCACCACTACAACAGTAGTTCATTCAACACCAAGGCAAACAACTGGTACACCAACCATTACAACAGCTGGATGGATTATAACTGCCAAACTTCCCCCATTCCATCAACAACCCAGACAGTTTAATATTGGCATTTAAGTTGTTTAAATTATATCAAACGAGCATTAGATGGAAATAGAAATAGAAAAAAAATCTTTAAAATTCTAAAAACATATGCAGAATATTATCAGATGTATCAGAAGGCATTCTAGCATGATGGCTTCTCCCAAGACATAATCAAACAAGGCCACCATTATTGAAAATGGGAAAGGTTACATAACTTTATGTAAAATAGCTACTTCACCAAATCGGGTTAACTTTGACAGAAATCACTTAGGTATAGTGGCCTTTTAAAAATTGGACAAAGGATTATGATGTCTATCAAATAACGATATGGATGAAAATGCAAACATTAGAGAAACATTGAAATAATTGTTTCATAGCATATGGAATCATTAGAAACAGAAGAAATTTGTACAGAACTTGTCCAGCTGTCCTGATTTCTTTTTTCTTTAACTGATAGGCAGATGCCATCCATGTGAGCAATCTCTGGCCCAATTGGTCCACATATTTTATTATTGTAAGATCTACACGAAACTTAATTTCAACTGTACGATAATAAAATGATACAAGCATTTATTTTATTCAGCAGAATAATTGGGTTGATATTAAAGCAATCGCTTAAGTTAAGATATATGGTATATGTAAACTAGTGAAAACTAAATGTGCTTTTTCTTTACTTGTAGGTACAGTACCCGGTTCAACTCCTACTGTTACCTTTCCTACTACTCCACCAGTGGAAACCACCATTTCACCACCCACACTGCCTACAACTCCAGGGTCGACTAGCACTACAATCCGTAAATAAGTCCTGTTTTCAATTCATAAGTATAAAACAAGCTGTATAAAGACCACTCAGGGGACAAAACAAACCTCCTTCAATTGTGGATTAGTTATCATTGGCTTCTAACTTGGCTACATCTTCTAATTTATAAGTAATGGCAACACCTGGTTGTGTCCAATATAAGATATGCTCTTGAAAATGGTGGCATATATTTGTATATAGGCAGATGTATATTATATATATATATATATATATATATATATATATATATATATATATATATATATAATATGTCTTGTACAAGTATAGTATTATTTCTCATTGATATGAGAAAGAATGTTGAATTATTGTTATCAACTTTGTATTTTCACTCACTTTCAACTTTGCACCATTAAAATGTATTGGCTCAGCATTTACACCTGCCCATGGAAATAGATTGCACAGAATCGCCTCACATTTATTGTTTTGCATGTTGATTAGAAAATAAATCTAGCTTGTATTCAAAATGAGTTAGCTTACACACCTTCACTCCTGTCATTTGCCACACAGTAGGTAATGATCTAACTTCCTCAAGTCCTATATTTCCAGTTCCCTTCAGATATGTTAGGTTTTGGTTACCTGGAATGATGTGAAATGTAACATTTCTGTCAAGTCCAGTTACATTTATTTTGCCAACTCCTGATGATTTGAGGAGTAGAATTGTTGTTTTTTTTTGTTGGAAATTCAGTTATGCAAATGTTATGTTAGAGATATTTCATTATGAGGAGTTGATGCAGGCTGAATCAACAGTTCTTGTTGCTCTAGAGAAAGTGTCTGTTTGCTTGGAGTTATTGGGGATGTATTCCTTGTCAAAATGGTATCATGACTTTCCTCATATGTGCCTGATGTCACATTTGAACTTGTGTTGGAGGTATCAATAATTGTAACCTCATCTCATTAGTAATGCCATTGGTAAATATGTTGGAGTTGAATTTGTAAGGCACATTCGATCCTTCTTGGTAAGGCTTTTTATTTTTGTGGACACATACATTTTAGTAATATATATACTGTGTTTGGCACATATACATGTGTGATTTGTAAGATTACCGAAGGCCGTTTATCACTCTAACTGCAGATATGACAGTGATGAGCATCAAAAGAAAAATGATAATCATTTGATTGTGTGTCTTTGTGCATGTAGAGGATCTTATGTAATGCTTCCTTCCAAATGAAATTTGGTTTTGGCATAGCTGTAAGTTACCTTTTGTGGGGAGCACAACGACCTAGGATTGAGTATTTGTGGTGTGTCATTCTCCCTGTCAGCCTTATGTTGCTGCAGATAGTTGTTAAGACTGTAACCATCTTTTCTCCTCCTGCTTGTATGAGTTCTGTTGTCAACTCCAGTTGACTTTCCTTTCTTCAGTGACCTAACTGCAGTCTCCTCTTACACGTGATGAATGGGGTTGTCATTGATTCTTCTGACTGAGAGCAGTTTTATTCTGCTGGAGATTTATTTCTAAGCTTTGTGCAGTTCTCAACAAAATAAAGATGTTTTTGGATTCAGATCTCATTGCATGTCATATAACGAAAATTCAAAAATTAATACTCAAATTTAAATTCCATCAGATTTTTTTTTGATTTGGGAAGTTGCATATACATAGTCAAATATAAATATTTCAATGAAGCATTAGGCCATATTTATTTTTTTCATATATTAACTTGAAAGTCAGTATGTTGTAAACTAAAAAGGCTTATACTTACAGTTGGTTTATGTTGTAAACTAGAAGGGCAAACACGTACAGTTGGTCTGTGTTCTAAGAGGGTTTTGGCCAGTTGTTTAGCCAATTGCAGGTGGTTTTTACTTCACCATAAAATAAATATAAAAGCACTTTATGGACTTTGCTTAAGGTATATGTTTATTTGTTTATGGTCTTGTTTAACTTTCAATCTTGGAGCTTATAATCAACCATACACCCTATAAAAGGTTGTAGCAAAATTAATTTTGTTTGCACAGCATTTGTAATTGATTTTTAAGCATCAGGTGAATCCTATAAAATATAAATCCAAAGCATGTACGTACAAATAGTTATAAGATCAAAATTACCCAATGTCTACAAATAAATAACACAACTATATTTTAACCAGTTATGAGTATTGTCAGGGAATGCAGGACAGGTACATAACTTTACAAGTAGTTCCTTTCTGGCGTTTTAAACGATTTGGTAAAAATATAATTGTATTCCACTTCAGTATCTTAAACTGTTCTGATTCCATTTGAGTATATTTATGTTTGAACTGAGTACTTCACAATGTCTGATATATTCTTGTGTTGCAAAAACATAATGGTAGGATAAGTAGTTGCATGTCCTTCCATGGTCACAACTACAACTAGGGGATCAACACTTACATGTCCTTCCATGGTCACAACTACAACTAGGGGATCAACACTTACATGTCCTTCCATGGTCACAACTACAACTAGGGGATCAACACTTACATGTCCTTCCATGGTCACAACTACAACTAGGGGATCAACACTTACATGTCCTTCCATGGTCACAACTACAACTAGGGGATCAACACTTACATGTCCTTCCATGGTCACAACTACAACTAGGGGATCAACACTTACATGTCCTTCCATGGTCACAACTACAACTAGGGGATCAACACTTACATGTCCTTCCATGGTCACAACTACAACTAGGGGATCAACACTTACATGTCCTTCCATGGTCACAACTACAACTAGGGGATCAACACTTACATGTCCTTCGATGGTCACAACTACAACTGGGGGATCAACACTTACATGTCCTTCAGTGGTCACAACTACAATTAGGGGATCAAAATTTATATGTTCTTCTATGGTCACAGCTACAACTTGGGGAAATTATTTTGTTTTATCCATAATTTCCACATACATCTGGATTGCTATCAGTAGTTTAACTGCCTTCAGATAATCTTTTAAGATTTTGGTTGAATAGTTTTAGTTTTATATAATGAATGATGGTACTGGAGTTAGAAATAAGAAAGATTATATATCTTGTATAGTTAATATTATCAACTGTCACATATGCTTCACAGAAACAACGAAAACAACCACTATAGCACCCACCACTACAACACCACAGCTTACAACTACTGCAACCACTACTACTATATCAGTTCCAACAACAACTGGTACACCCACCACTACAACACCAATTCAGACAACAACTGGTGCACCCACCACAACACCTGGGCATACAACAACCAGTGCACAAACTACTTCAACAGGTAAAACTATTACCCATTCTAAATACTTGTTGCAAAAGCTTGGTAAAAATATATTTAAAAAATCACATATAGAACTGTTACATATAATGACACATTTATATGGGAATTGTTTGCACAGTTTGCTCATAGACTACTAAATAACTCAAATTTATCCACTGCTAAAATATATCCAATATATATGGTTTGTAGCACTATGAAACCTAAAATGTTTATACACCATAAAAGTTTCTTAATTATCAGCATCTTTTCAGGCATTTTGTAACAAAAAACATAGAGAAAACACAATAAATATGCATTATTAAAACAAATTATATTTCCATATGCATTTTGGACATTCTTGAAATAAATTAGGCTGTCTCATGAACTTTTACTATTTGTTCTTTTGATTTATAAGTAATGTTTATATTTGGAGAGTATGTTAGAATCAGCAAAATAGACCAGAATGATTTTCTTATTTTTCTTGATCTCAACAGTTTGTGCTTTAACAAATGGAATGGATTCACCTTCAAAGATACCATCATCAAAGGTGCACATTTCTGTGAATGGTCTTGTAACACGTCTAGCCTTTGAAGAAATTGATGGTCTTAGACCCAGCGAGACAAAACCTCTTCATATTGGTGAAACACCTATGTATGAAGTTGAGATTCAAGTAGATGTCAATGGAAAATACATACATTCAGTGTCTATTCCACAATATATGACCAACAACATCAAAGAAATTGAAGTGTCTGTGTGGACCAGTGGTTCTGTGGATTTTAGTTTCCCGGTTCTGGTATGTATAATTCATAACTTGGTAGTTTCAGATATTCAGGTAGATGACATGAAAAGAAAATATTTCATAATGTTTGATCTGACCACAATTGGTTAGTTATAAATAATAATCACCTTGTAAATTATTTGTTACATAATACATGTTATAAGCTTGGAAATTATTGGTCAAATGATAAATTGTATCAACTTGCAAATTATTGCCAATACAAGAAATAGTATAACCTTATATATTTATTGTGAAATATAAATACTGTAGCTGTGTTCAAGGCTCAATCATACACATACTCAGCACAATCTGTAATGCTGTAATACTGTATGGCATCAAAACAATTTCTTCTACTTTGTTGTAGATATGACATGGTTTTTCACTTGTGATAATTTTTTTAGCATCTTATTATGAATGTTGGTACAGTGAAATACACATTTGTTAGCAAAACGTGTCTAATCTAATAGAGAATTGTTTATATTTTCAAGTTTTTAAATACTTCCATATGACACAGTAATAATACAGGGTCATTCAGGGTGAAGAAGTAGGACACTTTGATTATAATAATAGTTTCAGTAGACCTCTATCCTGGCTGGGGTCATGGGGTTATACCCTATATATTTGAACATCTAATTTTGAAGGCATATCATCAGTTTCTTAAAACACAGTTCTCAATTTTAGAAGATATTGGCAAGTACTTAGGAGGTCTTTGTTTGGTTGTAAGTCTACCCTCTGCTTAATTACTTCTTTACAAATTTTTTAAGTCTGACCATTTGGTGTTTCATGGGAGAAATAATGCTGTATCAAAATGCAAAATTTCTTTGTTATTACTGTCTGCTTTCATTGGATAAATCTACCAAAACTGAGAGTAAAGAAGCAATTTACATTAGATGCAAACAATACAACACATGTTAGGAAGTCTGGTTTCATGTATTGTCTTGTTTATCTAATCCTTGCCTATCTCTGATTATCAGGATTGGAAATAATACTTCCTTTCTTGGTTATTTAATATTTTGTCATTGTGTATCATGAACCAAGAGACCATAAAACCTACATGTATGTTAATCAAGTTCTTTACCTCTCTCTCTCTCTTATATTGTCCCAAATGAATTATTTATAGACATTGTATATCCATACATTTTTAATTTGTATATCCAATCCTTTGTTAAGGTTCAGCTGACTGGAAATCAAGCCAATGTGGCCGTGAACTCTGCAGATGTGGAAAAAGTAAAGATTGTCCTTGTTCCAGAAAACAGGTGGACTTCCATGGATATCAAGTTGGGCATAATTGGGTGTTTTGTAGAAGGTAAATAGTAATGATAATAATAATAATAATAATAATAATAATAATAATAATAATGATAATACTAATTATAATGTTGATTGTAATTGCTGCTTCACAAGGGCATGGAAAATATTACATACATGCAATTGATGCCATTTGGGTATTTGAATTGCCTGTTAATGTAAATGTGCCTTTTAAATGTTTTTTATTTCCATCTCAAAGTTTTATGGAGTTATTCTTTTCTCTATAAGTTTTTAATCTGTGTGACAGCTAATCTTCATATCTTGCACAGATTTGGAACCATTCCACATGTTCTGTTGTAGATTTGGTGTGTACATTGTCTCTTTGATATAAATGTGCTTTTTATGGATTTGTTTAGCAAGCTCCACTTTAGATAGAGTTGTGGCCCTTGCAATTTGATTTCATATTTTCACATGGGATTTTGTTTCCAATAGGTGGCACAGCTCAAGAACTATTCAACATATTCTGATTGAATTAGGTCAGAACATTGTCTCTTAGATCTAAATGAAACATTTATGGGTTTTGTCTTGTTTGCACTTTTTGGACAGAGTTATTGTCGTGGTCAGTCAACTGCATATCTTTACATGGGACTTTGTTTATAATCAGCATAGCTATTGAACCATTCATTGTGTTCTAATGTTGTTTGTGATAATTATTTCTTAGACCTTGATGTGCCTGTTAGGTGTCTATGTCTAGTCCACTCCAATTTGGACATATTTATGGCCATTGTTGATGATCTTCTTATGTTTGCATGAGAAGTTGGGACTTTGAATGAGTTGGATTTCAAGCTTTCCATGTCATCACACAGAGTTACATCCCCTGAATGTTCATGGCATCTTGTAGAGTCCAAGTCCCTGAATGTCCAATGTTAACTTTGGTTTTCCAAAACATGTTCATCCATTTCAGAGCCCAAGGAGCAACTGGAGTGAATTTTGATGCACCCATCACTAATAAATCTAATTTATGATGAATCGTTTGCAATGTTAGGTCATCTCAAGCTGTTCTTTTTCCATTTAAATATATTTGTGTTCGAACCCTTCACCAACTGAGTACCTTACAACATCTTGTATATTCTTGTGTTGCAAAAACATGACAAGTGGTGGGTTTCAGTAGTTACACATCTTTTTCCGTAAGTGCAATATGCACATGCTTTGCTGTAAAATATTTTAGGTGAATACCTTTTAGTTTGATAATATGAATTTTGGATTGTGTGTCCTGTTTTTTTGTTACTGACTTTAAGGTGTGTCGTCTTATTGCAGGACCTACAACTACAGCAACAACCACTACACACATTCAAACGACTACTTCAGCCCCATCAACTACTTCAGTGCAAACGACAACAGCTACACCATCCACCACTACTCACGTGCAGACGACTACAACTGCACCATTGACTTCAACCTCACCATGTGCATTGATCTCTGGAATGTCAAACAATGTTACTACATACATACAAGATAAAGACATATCAGTGTATGTTAATGGTGTAGAGATTCCTCATGATGAAGTGATTATCAGTGGTCTTAGACCGGCTAGTGTAGAACCTTACACAGTTGCCAGTCATGAGCCAATCGAGGAGGTAGTTGTAATTGTCAACGTTTCTGGAGCCTACATTGCATGGGTTTCTCTACCTGAATTATTCCCGTTGCCAAACATCCAGTCATTTATTGTTTCTGTGAAGCTGAAGGGTACTGAAAACTTTACAGAGGTGAGTCTATTGCATTTGTAATGATCATTTCAGCAATACTTTAGTGAGGAATATTGGGACAGCGTCAGTCTATCTGGCCAGTTGCATGTCTGCACAGCTATTGAACAGTCATCCATGAAACATTGTTGAATTGTCCTTAAGGTAACTATCTGTAAGAGGCGTATTATCCTTGTCCCTATGCCAGGGGTCCATAGAAGTAGGTCAAAGGTCACATATACCAAAATTTCAATTACAATGGCATTTTCAGATAGTTTATAGACATATTTTTACGTGTGCAGACATACAAGGAAAACATATATATAACATATTTTGCATTGTGATCCTTGTATTACAGTCACTGGGTGAGAGTCAGCAATGGGAATGGGTAATGGGTTGGGTAGGGGGTGCATATAGAGATGGAATATGCAGTAGAAAGCTGGCCATTGTTTATGTGGTAGGTAGGGTTGAAGTGTAGTCTCATCATAAAATGGTGATAAAATATCAAAAGAAATCTTCCCACTGTTTGGTTTGAGCTATGCAAAGAAGGTTCTTGTCCTTCAGTTTATGCATACAGTGCATTAATTATTATGTATTATATTAATTGACATAGCTCATTCATTTGTTAAAGTCTTAGTGGTTCAGTGATTAGCATATCAGAATTGAATGATAAACATTTTCATTTTATATCTTGGTAGTTAAGCATAGGCTTGATTTGTTTTTTTGTCTGATGTAACACACTTCTTAGACCTCAACTTCAGCTAGACAGGTGGCGGGAAAGGCCTTTCTAATTAATTAGCAAGTCATGCCCAAGTTTCAGGGGCCTTGTTAATGATGTATTGAGTTCACTGATCTCCAGACTTTTGAAGGACATTACCGAAATTAAGGAACTAGTTGTGTCTTGCTTGGAACCTTGCAAAGCACATGGCCTCTTATGGCAGTCGAAAGGGCAATTTGAGTAAGGAATTCTAAATTACTCGATGATATCACCCTGTGTGGCCCTGATAAGAGAAATGCAATAAAGTAATGCAAATATCAGTTCTTTTTAAGGACTTTGCAGTGGCTGGTTAGCATTAATAATGAAATAATGTTCTTCCATTATGGAAAAACACAAGTTCAAACTTTTGTCATTAAATCAGCTGCTCTGATGCTAACCAGAAGCCTTACAAAGCTATTACCATTTGTGATGGCAAATACACTTATGGCTTGGCTGAAGTACAAAAAAAGTGTGAAAAAACAACCTTACCTCATGCCAGTTACCTATAGAATGCAAATGCAGAGCTCACTTGGTAAATCTGCTTTGTCCCAAGCTGTTTGCGGAGATAATTTTTGAAGGTACTTTAACACAAATCTATTAACATGGGTAGAGGTATCGTTTGATTTAGCAATTTAGGTGCAGTGATACTTAGATGCTTAACAGTTTCAGAATTCAGAACATCTCCCAAATGAAGCAGATCAGTATTAGGCAAAATATCTAAATATGTACACTCAAATGAACCTTGAAATATAGATATATGCTTGCATGACCAAGATCCTGTATGTAGCAAGATTCAAGATGTGATATTATATCTGACTTTGTTACTACACTTTGATATTGATCAAACTTGGAATGTGTGTGTGTGTGTGTGTGTGTGTGTGTGTGTGTGTGCATATAGGCTTGAATGATCAAGATTTTACATAAATGACTTATGTGTGGGATCCTTGCATAGTTACTGTAATGAAGTGATCTTAAAAGCGATTGATTGAACTTGATAAAACTATGAAGACTTTATTTCTGATCTAGTTCTGATCAAACATGGTAAATAGGCTGAAATCATCAAGATCATGATTAATACAGCTTTAACATATATCAATACACTGCATAATTATATTGTATGATGGGTTGTTTTCATGAAACATATCAATACACGGTATAGGCGTATTTAGCATGTAGTAACTTAAAAATCAGTTTTATTCCCCATAATTTGCATTATGTATGTTTTTGTAGTACTTTGAAAACCAGTTTTATTCCTCATATCTACATTATGCATTATGTTTTGTTTGTAGTGTTATGAAAATCACTTTTGCAATTAAATAGAAGTGAATTCTTGCCTAAATATTGTTTCCCTGTTAAGTATCCTATTTAGAGAACTTCTACTTGCCTATGTTTCAGACTGATGGTTCATCTAATCTGTGTAGCTATACATGTAGTTGAAAAAGATGGATGGATGAAAAGACCAGTTGATGAAAGTGCAAACTTATAAATGTGTATCTTATATATGTCATTTTAGATTGATAGAAAGGAACCTGTTGATCAGTCGAACACAAAAGTAATGGTGAATATGAATAATGTGGATGAAATTAAAGTTGTTTTCACTCCAACACCAGATGTGTATAACATGGAAATAAAATTGGAGATTTATGGTTGCTTTATAGGTAAGTAGACCAAAGTGGTTGTTAATATATGCAATTGCCATGTTAAATGTAAACCATGTAATTATTTACACAATGTTTAGACCAGGATTTCATTTATTGAAATTGGGGCTCATTTTTTACATTAGAAAACTGGACAGACAATAAAGAATTGAGTCAACATACATGAATGCGTTGCACCTTCGTTGGGATCATTTAAAATGTTCAAACTTACCTGCAGTTAAATACATATAATTTGTTGGATTCACAAATGTTGTCAGAAAACAGTAACTGCTGCAAACAACATGACTGTTAAATGGCCATTTCTCTTTAGTTTTATTAAGAGTGATTTTGTTTCTGAAGGATATTTAAAAGTCCAAAGGATTCAATCTTACCAGAATTTCTTTTTCATTCATGAACATATAAATGGTTATTAATTTTGGTCATAGAAATTCCCCCAACACACAGCCATGAATTTTTTTATTCACATAGGTAAAATAAATTTTATTTTGCATCATTATTGCCTATTAGGATTCCAGAAATTGTATCTGAAATACAGTAGCACAAATGGGGAATAGTTTTGACCTGGCCTAAATACTGTTTACATACCCATGCCTAGAAAGCAGCAGCATTAAAACAGACTATTTCAGTTTAATTTTTGATGCGTATATATTAGATGCTAAAGTTTTAAAAAGAGTTCAACAGTGTCATATACCTTGTTTACTTGCAGTAAGTGGCATAATAAATGAAATAGTATATATATATATATATATATATGTATATATATATATATATATATATATCTCACCTGGTCAAAAGAACAAGTGAGCTTATGTTGAGCTTTGAACCCGTCATGAATGATCCATCATTCGTTATGTTTTCCACTCTGGAGTTAATATTTCTAATTTGATTTGGATCAGACTTCAAATATGGATGTATATCATCCAAAATCTCTAACAAGTGATGAAATGGGCAAGATGTATGATTATTATTGAGGTGATCTTGCATCGGATGGCTGACAATGCTACCACTCTGGACGCCATGAATCTGACCTGACTTGCATCAAACTTGGAATATGTGCTTATATCACCCAAATCTTGGAGACATTCAAAATGAGCAAGAGCCATGCATATTTAATGAGGTAACTTTACTTCTGATTGGCTAACATTGGTACTGTTCTGGAGGCCCTATGACGGATCTAGTTTAAGTTCATTAATGTTTGAACTTACACATAATAATTGGGTGATCTTGCTTCAGATTTGCTGAACATGTTATCACTCTGGAGGCTATATATCTGATACAAGTTTATTCCATTTAGAATACATTTATATACTTATATCATCATATTAATGAGGTGATCTTACATATGATTTACCGCTCCGGTGGCCTAGTGGTTAGAGCGTCCGCCTCGGATGCGGGAGGTCATGGGTTCGATCCCCAGTCGAGTCATACCAAAGACTTACAAAAATGGTACTAACAGCTGCCTTGCTTGGCGCTCAGCATTAAGAGGTTAGTGTTAGGACTGGTCGGCCTGGTGTCAGGATAATGTGACTGGGTGGGACATCATGCAACATGTCTGCGGCATGATGCCCCAGTGCTAGACATCACTATAAACTGCCACACAGCAGGCATCGTAGCGATATGACTGAAAAATTGTTAAAGCTACGTTAAAAATCATAATCACATCACATCACATGTGATTGGTTGAGTTTGTTGCAACTCTAGAGATTATGTTGCTGATCCAGTTTTGATAAGACTTGGTAAATAGCATTAAATTATTAAGATCTTGGATGAGTAGAATTATAAACAAAATTCTTGTAGATTGATGTAGTGATTCTGCATCTAATTGGTTGAGTTTGTCAGCACTATTGCAGCTGTTTTTCTGATCTGTTAGCTAATTTGGTAAAAAGATTTATATCAATATATAAAACATGTTCAAGAGCTGTGTATGTTAATGAAGTCATCTTGCATATCATTGGTTGAGTTTCGTACCATTTGAGAGTCTGTATTTATGATCTGATTTTAATAAAACTTGGTAAATAAGCTAATATGTTGAGATGATTTTTATCATAAGTGATACCTATGTCTATTAACAAGGTGATCTTGCAAATGATTGACTTTTTTAACCACATTAGAGACAGTGGTAAATTAGCCAGCTTAGTAGATTGGTTTACTGTTAACCCCTTACCTCATGTAAGCTCCTTTGGATTCCTCTAGCCCTTTCTCATGGAAGTTATAGTGGCTGCTGCTGCATCATCTGTATGGAAGCATGTTTGGATGACTACTGTAAACATTAGCCATTTTGAGCTGATTTCTGTGGTGCTATCTTTTGAGAAAATTCCGTATTAGATAGTAAAGGCATTGAAGATAATGACCGTTACGTTACATCATGTGGTTGTTTTTTAAGATCCCATCATAATCTGCTGTTTAGAGTAACTGCAGATTCCCCACTCTCCAAAAATAGAGGCCATCAGATTTGTTCAGTACTTTCTTGAGTTTGGATTATTAGAATTTAAACTAAGAAAGCTCCAGTAAGTCAGATATAGGCCTGATGTTAATGCAGGCAAAACTTATGTTTGATAATTTATCAAATTCAAGTGATTTAGGGATGCAGGCCTATGTGTGTCGAATCATGCAGGTAGTATGTGTTCTATTTATAGCACACTGCTCTCTGTGACTTTGGTACATGTATATCAGCTGCTTACACAGCAACAGACTGTATGAAGGTAATGGCTTAAGTTTTGTCAGCCAGGTGAGCAGTATTTGTGTTTTATCTAAAAGTACATTTAGATTCCAGTCGTTACATACAGCATAGGCTTGGCAGTACTCAGTGAGATAGGAACTACTCAGTGTTACATTGTGCTTTTACTTAGGATCTATATTAGTTTAATATATAAATTTGTTATATTTAAGGTATGCTAAGAAATGAAAAATTAGTAAAGAAATAAAGACACAATGTATAAGAAAATAATTTTTCTTTTCTTTTTTTCATTGGTGAATGCAAACTGACAAATGTATAGGATACAATAGACATGGATATCATGAGGAAAACAAAACCTAGTCATTGCTGCTGTTACTACTTCTGTTTGCCACAACTGCTATTACAAAATCTAGTTTGTCTGATTTTCATTTAAACCCAGATTATATTGGTTAGGGTGAGATGCTTTGTGTGCTTGTTTTTGATGGTTTGGGCAGAACATCATTTTCCAAGGTTATATCATGCCATGACAAGTATAATATAGTACCTTGCCTAAAGACATGCCATGGTGGCAAAGGCAAGTAGAATAAAGTGCTTTGCCTAAGGACATGCCATGGTAGCCAAGGCAAGTATAATAAAGTACCTTGCTTAAAGACATGCCATGGTAGCGAAGGCAAGTATAATAAAGTACCTTGCTTAAAGACAAGCCATGGTGGCAAAGGCAGGTAGAATAAAGTGCTTTGCCTAAGGACACATCATGGTAGCCAAGGCAAGAAGAATAAAGTGTCTTGCTTAAGGACACACGATGATTGTCAAGGCAGGTAGAATAAATTTCCTTGCCTAAGTGCCTTGCCTTAAGACATGATAAGGTAGCCAAGGCAAGAAGAATAAAGTTACTTTGCTTTATGACACCATTGTAGCCAGTGCAAGATGATTACTAGGTTGGAATAGAACTAGCAACTTTCAGGTTATGACTTTAATGCCTAAACAATTGAACCACTTTGTGTTTCTAGTGTAGTATTGATAAACTAGTTGTGATCTGACTTTTAAAAAATGAGGGGTCACTTATATGGATGATATGGTGAATAATACAGCCCAGACCTTTTCAGCAAAGGATTCAAGAAGTACAGCATGCCAGATATAGACCCAACACTTGGGGTAGCTAACGCTGTTGACACAGGTAGAGTATCCATACATAGACAATGCTATATCTGTTACAACATCGATAGTTGCCCTGAGCAGTGCTGAAATATGCCCACTTGGAAGACAAGCAGAAAAATAGACTAGAGGGATATAAGCAGGAAACAGATGAAAAGGATACTGGGATGTAACAGAAAGACACAGGATGTGAAGGATAAATGCAAGATGTATTGAAATTTTTGCTTAGGTACAGATAGATGGATGGAAACAGAAACTTCATTCACTTGTTTGTGCATCTCTATGTTTGCCAATTGTAAAAGAAGGTGGACAGCTGTTAAACGTTCAGAGTAGTCTTGTGTTCAGTTCAAAATAAAATGGATATCACTGCAATATTGAACCATATGGAGTGTGTATGCATTGTGCTGCTGACAGTTATGAACAGAATGATTGATTATGTATGCATCATACTACTGACGGTATTGAATAACATGTTCTGTTATGTGAGCATTGTGGTACTGATCACTATACAAGTGTCTATTAAAACAAAAAACAGACAACCTGTTAATTATGACTTCCTACGGTGTCTACAGCTAGAGGTTTAAATGGAATAAAGTAGTTTTCACACTCAAACATGGATCGATTTTGAATGAACACTATGTTATATATTTTGTTTCTGTATTCCTAAAACATACATACATAATTTCATTATTTAAAGGTTTTTTGAATGTTTTTATTTTAAATATATTGACGTTATCTGAAATTAGCCCCACCACCTAACTGAAACAAAATGTATTAACTGATTGTCTCCTTTAGCGGTTTACATTATTAAATAAATATGAAATAATATAGCAGAGTTGTTAGAACAATATAAGAGATACAAATTTAAATAAATATGGTACAACAGGCCTTAGATGATTATTTTAAAGTTTACTTATTCATGTACAAGTGAGTGTCATATATTTTTGCACACTCATGTACATTTTCATAGTGACTGTTTATACCTGCTACAGGAAGTAGCAAATGGTTTATCAACATCTGGATATTTATTTGCCTTGTCAAAATTAATTTACTTTTAGTGACTGGACATTGGAATTCTGAATATATATATATATATATATATATATATATATATATATATATATATATATATATATATATAATTTAATGCATGATTAACCAGTTCATAGCATTTCACAAGATATAAGGAGGGAGAGAAAGAGAAAAACACAACGAAAGGTTACAAAATTGTTCGGTAATTACACAAGTGACAAATATCAATTCAAGAGGTTATTTTGCCATGATGATTTTTTTCAAATCTATGTGCTGTATTTAAAACTTATGGTATCATAACTCTTTGTAGTAAGAATATATTATAATTTCTGTTTTGCCTGTTTATGTTTTTCAAGCACCTGTAACTACTACATTCACAACAAGCTCCATTCCAACAACGACACCTCCCGAAATTAGTACCACTACAGAGTACAGTAAGTACAAATACACATACTGCAGTGTAATTTCCATACAAGGTTAATATATCTGCAGTCTAGTCACAATTGTAGCATTGAACAAAGTTAATCTCCCTTTTTTCACTTTGTGCTGCCGTGATTATTGCCAGCCCTTATTACATTGTTTCACTTACAGTGGGAAGTAGTATATGATACAGTTTGGTGACTGCAACTGATCTTGTGGCTTTAGTGGATTGCTGTCAAACTTAGTGCATGTAATAGTCATCTGAAAAGATTTGGATGTTCACTGATAATTTTACTTGCACTATTATTAGAAGAGTTATACCCCTTTTTAACTGTAGATTCATCTAAAACATTGGAAAAGGGCAGAATGTCAGAGAACGTGGCATATATGCAGATGCCAGCTATTCAGAGTTTTGCAGAATTACTGATTTTTTTTATGCTATTAATTCCATCTTTTCTAGGAAATGCGATCTACTTCATATGATATCCTCTACAAATTTTTCTTATAATGCAAATGTTGTCAGGGTAGAAATAATGATGAATCAATCTTCATGTTACTGTAGTGTTCGTATATTAAACACAGAATATGTGCGAGAGAAAGAAAATGTGTATGTCTTGTTTCTAATCATGCTACACATATTAGACTTATTTTCCAGCTGTACTGTTTTCAGTCACAGTTTTCACAAAATTATTTTTTAATGTTTTTATCTGTCCATGCATCCATTGCTGCCACTTTTCCATTTTTGCGCCAAATGTGAAAACCTTGTCTCATATCGCAGTGAAACTTCTCGACAACCATATATATATTTCTTATATATTACACTACTTTTTTGTCAGCTAATTTATCATTCATGTTTGTTTCCAGAGCAATACTCGTGATGTCTATCAATTGAATGATTATCTGGCAAACATGAACTACTACATATGAAATCTTTGATAAATCCTTCCATCTACTAACCAAGACGTTGGCACAGAGAAGGAGATATGATGAATCCAGCATCATGTTTGTTTAGTATACACATAGTATAGCGCAGAAAGGGTACGGAGAGGGACAGCGTCTTCTTCCTTGTCCTCTCTGTAATCTTAAGCTTTTTTTGTTATAAGTTGTGTTACTTGCTTCTTTTTTGATGAAGACGAAAGGTTAAATGATGGATTTGTTTATTTTCAGGAACGACAACAGAAATGTATACGACTACTGCAGCACCACCAACAACTACATACATACAGACAACCACAGTAGCACCAACCACTACTGCAGCAACAACAACAGCTGCTCCAACTACCACTACAGCAGTGGAAACAACTATCACAAAACCAACGACTACGACAGCACCAACAACATCTGCACCATCTACATCTACACCAGTGCCAACAACTACTGCAGCACCAACTACCACAATGCCAACAACTACCACAGCAGCAACAACAACATCTGCCCCACCTACGACTACACCCTTGCAGACAACTACTTTAGCACCAACAACTACCACTAAAGCAACGACTACCACAGCGGTAACGACAACTGTTGCACCAACAACAACTACATATGTACCGACAACAACATTACAACCAACCACCAGTGGAACAACAACGGTCGCTCCAACTACCACTACACCAGTGACACCAACAACAACTACATATGTACCAACAACAACATTACAACCAACCACCACTGGAGCAACAACAACGGTTGCTCCAACTACCACTACACCAGTGCCAACAACTACTGCAACACCAACAACTACCACATTACCAACGACTACCACAGCACCAACGACAACAACTGCCCCAACTACGACTATGAAAGTGCCGACAACTACCACAGCACCAACAACTACCACCGTACAAATGACTACCACTGCAGGAATGACAACCTCTGCACCAACAACAACCACAGTTGTGCCAACCACAACTGCAGGAACAACAACAGTTGCTCCAACTACCACTACACCAGTGCAAACAACTACTGCAGCACCTCCAACAACTACAGGTACTCTTTTCTCTAATACTCACAGTTACTTTAAATAATTAAGGAATGTATGTGCATTGTTCTTGACTGCTGCCAATATGGTGCTTAGCTATATAGAAATCTTCTTCATTCCATCTGTCCATCCATCCAACCTGCCATTGACCTGGTACAGTACGTCATTGGCGGAACTGAATTATGAGGATTTTCATGAAACTTTGCAAGTATTTTGGTCCTGTTCTGAAGACTTACATATTGACAAAATACTATGCTCATCTAACGTTTGCAAGAGATTTTGACAAGCTTGACTTGTTTGTTGAAAGCTGTCTTTTAGAAATTTGTAACTGCATATTTTCTGACAGATTTCAGTTGATTGCCATGAAATTTGGGATCTGTTATGACCATCATCATCAGCTGCACATATCCTTACATTTCTGTTCTCCTGCATCACTATTCCATTGAAAAGATGAACTAAATCCCTCATACATTGGCCGTATATGGCATTGCTTTTCCATTATTAGTTGAGTATAAGGAATTATGTAATGTAACTGCATTGCCTGACCTGCCAGATTCCTATGCTTTTGAATGGGTATGCCCATAGACCAGACAGTGAGCCTGCGGTCATAATGCAAATTCCATCACATCTTTGATGCATCTACTGGCTATGACTACAGAATTATATAAAAAATATTTGAAACACTACTGGTAAAGGTCATTGTCATTGAAAGTTGTGGGCATTTGATCTTTGATTACCTCCCATGCACCCCATTATTGTGATGCAAGGGTGATAAACCTCTTCCACAGAGTTACCAAAGGGGCAACATCACAAAATTGAATGAAGTTGCACTCATTTATTCAGGAGAACAAAGAACATTATACGGGCTTGTGGACAAACCCATGTCAGCTGTCATAATAACCCTGAAATTTATCAACATTTATGGCGATAATTACGCAATTTGTAATTGGTGAAATGAAATTTGAATCATTTTGTTGAGTTGGGGGTGAAGGATAGTTCTAAATATTTCACAATTGGCATTAGCTGTCCTGATAGTAGAAGTGGTTGGAAAGTAATAACCTCCTATCACTTTGAAGGCCCAATTGCAATTGGCCATCATTACAAAAAACTAGTTTATAATTGATTAAGGCATGGGTAGATGAATACACGCGTTAGTAATTTCCTTCTTTGTTATACAGTCACTCAGCCAGTCACCACTACAACTGGGACAACTGGAGTACCTCCAACAACAACTTCACCTGGAACATCTACATACACGACACCAACACCAGGTACTACCTGTACTAGAATTACATGGAATTAGTTTGTTTATTCATACAAATTTATCATTCTCATACAGCATGTCATTCTCAAATTGTCCTTCAAACGTTAATTTAGATGGTTCAGTTATCATTCTGTTGTGATACAATTCTTCCATGAAGGTTGGAAACATGTGAAATTGTAAGATAAATTTGTGATAATTCTGCATTCAAATTTTGCAAGGCATGTTAACATGATATGTTGCATACTCTGGGAACATGAATGCAGTACTTCCTAATGGATGCATAGAGGCCATTGTTGATGGGTCTGATACCTTTAAAGGGATTTCTTTGTGACTTATCAATTTGTAGAATGCTTCTAATAGATAGAAAAACCATAGGTAATGCCATGCCAGTCGAAGTGGCTATGCTTGGTCTTCAAAACTGGTTTTGTCTCCCAGATAGTGAGGTTGATTGGAGATATAGAAATAGGTTCTATCTATCCAGCAGCCTATCTGTCTCTCAAACAATCTTTCCATCATCTTTCACATGGTATAATTCCAGAAAGCATTAGATTAAGTTTGCTGACAAAAAAATACAGAATTAAATTACTCTTCCAGATGGGTCTGATTTATGCACATTTCACCAACTTCAATACATTGTCTATATTATGCCTGTCCATGAATCCATCCATGATCTCCATGTTTCCAGTTCTAGGTTAAAACATAACAAGTGTTATGTGATCAGAATGAAATTATATATATTAGATTGGTATTACAGATGTGCTTTTGGCTATTGAGTTTAATTTACAGTTCAAATATGCTTCATGTTTTTGTCAGTTAATCTATCATTCACACTTTTGTTTCCAGAGCAATACTGGTGATGTCTATCAATTGAATGTTTATCTGGGAAATATGAACAACTGCCTATCAAATCTTTGATAAATTCTTGTGTCTACTAACCAAGACGTTAGCATAGAGAATGAGATATGATGAATCCAGCATCATGTTTGTTTAGTATACACATAGTATAGCGCAGAAAGGGTACGGAGAGGGGCAGCGTCTTCTTCCTTGTCCTCTCTGTAATCTTAAGCTTTGTTTGCCATAAGTTGTGTTACTTGCTTCTTTTATGATGAAGACGAAAGGTTAAACGATGGATTTGTTTATTTTCAGGAACGACAACAGAAATGTATACGACTACTGCAGCACCACCAACAACTACATACATACAGACAACCACAGCTGCTCCAACTACCACTACAGCAGTGGAAACAACTATCACAAAACCAACGACTACGACAGCACCAACAACATCTGCACCATCTACAACTACACCAGTGCCAACAACTACTGCAGCACCAACTACCACAATACCAACAACTACCACAGCAGCAACAACAACATCTGCCCCACCTACGACTACACCCTTGCAGACAACTACTTTAGCACCAACAACTACCACTAAAGCAATGACTACCACAGCGGTAACGACAACTGTTGCAACAACAACAACTACATATGTACCGACAACAACATTACAACCAACCACCAGTGGAACAACAACAGTCGCTCCAACTACCACTACACCAGTGGCACCAACAACAACTGTACCAACAACAACATTCCAACCAACCACCACTGGAGCAACAACAACGGTTGCTCCAACTACCACTACACCAGTGCCAACAACTACTGCAGCACCAACAACTACCACATTACCAACGACTACCACAGCACCAACGACAACAACTGCCCCAACTACGACTATGAAAGTGCCGACAACTACCACAGCACCAACAACTACCACCGTACAAACGACTACCACTGCAGGAACGACAACATCTGCACCAACAACAACCACAGTTGCACCAACCACAACTGCAGGAACAACAACAGTTGCTCCAACTACCACTACACCAGTGCAAACAACTACTGCAGCACCTCCAACATCTACAGGTACTCTTTTCTCTAATACTCACAGTTACTTTAAATAATTAAGGAATGCATGTGCATTGTTCTTGACTGCTGCCAATATGGGTGCTTAGCTATATAGAAATCCTCTCCATTCCATCTGTCCATCCATCCAACCTGCCATTGACCTGGTACAGTACGTCATTGGCGAAACTGAATTATGTGGATTTTCATGAAACTTTGCAAGTATTTTGGTCCTGTTCTGAAGACTTACATATTGACAAAATACTATGCTCATGTAACATTTGCAAGAGATTTTGACAAGCTTGACTTGTTTGTTGAAAGCTCTCTTTTAGAATTTTGTAATTGCATATTTTCTGACAGATTTCAGTTGTTTGCCATGAAATTTGGGATCTGTTATGGCCATCATCATCAGCTGCACATATCCTCACATCTTTGTTCTCCTGTATCACTATTCCATTGAAAAGAAGAATTAAATCCTACATACATTGGCAGGATATGGTATTGCTTTTCCATTATTAGTTGAGTATAATGGATTATGTAATGTAACTGCATTACCTGACCTGCCAGATTCCTATGCTTTTGAATGCATATGCCCATAGACCAGACAGTGAGCCTGGGATCATAATGCAAATTCCATCACGTCTTTGATGCATCTATTGGTTATGACTACAGAATTATATAAAAATAGTTGAAACACTATTGGAAAATGTCATTGTCATTGAAAGTTGTGGGCATTTGATCTTTGATTATCTCCCATGCATTTCATATTGTGATCTAAGGATGATAAGCCGCTTCCACATAGTTACCAAATAGGCAACAGCACAAAACTGAATGATGTTGCACCCATTTATTCAGGAGAGCAAGGAACATTATACGGGCTTGTGGAGAAACCCATGTCAGCTGTCATAATAACCCTGAAATTTATCAACATATATGACGATAATTATGCAATCTGTAATTGGTGAAATGAAATTTGAATCGCTTTGTTGAGTTGGGGGTGAAGGATAGTGCTAAATATTTCACAATTGGCATTAGATATCCTGATAGTAGAAGTATTAGGAAAGTAATGATTTCCTATCAATTTAAAGGTCCGATTGCAATTGGCCATCATTACAAAAAAATAGGTTATAATTGATTAAGGCATGGGTTGATGTATACAAGCGTTAGTAATTTTCTTCTTTGTTATACAGTCACTCAGCCATTCACCACTACAACTGGGACAACTAGAGTACCTCCAACAACATCACCTGGAACATCTACATACACGACACCAACACCAGGTACTACCTCTACTAGAATTCCATAGAATTAGTTTGTTTATTCATATAAAATTATGATTGTCATACACCATATGATTCTCAAGTTGTCCTTCAAACGTTAGTTTAAATATTTCAGATATCATTCTGTTGTGATACAATTCTTCCATGAAGGTTGAAAACATGAAATTGTAACATGAATTTGTGACAATTCTGCATTCCAATTTTGCTAGGCATGTTAAGATATGTTTCATACTTAAGTCATGTGCTCTGGGAACATGAATTCAGTACCTCCTAATGCAGCTATTCTCTGATATCCATAAACGTACTGGTGTGATGGATGCATAGAGGCCATTGTTGGTGGGTCTGAAACCTTTCAAGGGATTTGTTTGTGACTTATCAATTTGTAGAATACTTCCAATAAATAGAAACCCGATTGGTAATGCCATGCCAATCGAAGTGGTGACGCTTGGTCTTCAAAACTGGTTTTGTCTCCCAGATAGTGAGGTTGATTTGAGATATAGAAATAGGTTCTATCTATCCAGCAGCCTATCTGTCTCTCAAACAATGTATCCAGCATATTTCACATGGTATAATTCCAGAAAGGATTAGATAAAGTTTGTTGACAAAAAAAATACAGAATTAGACTACTCTTCCAGATGGGTCTGATTTATGCACATTTCACCATCTTCAATACATTGTCTATATTATGCCTGTCCATGAATCCATCCATGATCTCCATGTTTCCAGTTCTAGGTTAAAACATAACAAGTGTTATGTGATCAGAATAAAATTATATATATTAAATTGGTATTACAGATGTGCTTTTGGCTATTGAGTTTAATTTACAGTTCAAATATGCTTCATGTTTTTGTCAGTTAATCTGTCATTCACACTTTTGTTTCCAGAGCAATACTGGTGATGTCTATCAATTGAATGTTTATCTGGGAAATATGAACAACTACCTATCAAATCTTTGATAAATTCTTGTGTCTACTAACCAAGACGTTAGCATAGAGAATGAGATATGATGAATCCAGCATCATGTTTGTTTAGTATACACATAGTATAGCGCAGAAAGGGTATGGAGAGGGACAGCGTCTTCTTCCTTGTCCTCTCTATAATCTTAAGCTTTGTTTGTCATAAATTGTGTTACTTGCTTTGTTTTTGATGAAGACGAAAGGTTAAACGATGGATTTGTTTATTTTCAGGAACGACAACAGAAATGTATACGACTACTGCAGCACCACCAACAACTACATACATACAGACAACCACAGTAGCACCAACCACTACTGCAGCAACAACAACAGCTGCTCCAACTACCACTACAGCAGTGGAAACAACTATCACAAAACCAACGACTACGACAGCACCAACAACATCTGCACCATCTACATCTACACCAGTGCCAACAACTACTGCAGCACCAACTACCACAATACCAACAACTACCACAGCAGCAACAACAACATCTGCCCCACCTACGACTACACCCTTGCAGACAACTACTTTAGCACCAACAACTACCACTAAAGCAACGACTACCACAGCGGTAACGACAACTGTTGCACCAACAACAACTACATATGTACCGACAACAACATTACAACCAACCACCAGTGGAACAACAACGGTTGCTCCAACTACCACTACACCAGTGGCACCAACAACAACTACATATGTACCAACAACAACATTCCAACCAACCACCACTGGAGCAACAACAACGGTTGCTCCAACTACCACTACACCAGTGCCAACAACTACTGCAGCACCAACAACTACCACATTACCAACGACTACCACAGCACCAACGACAACAACTGCTGTAACTACGACTACGAAAGTGCCGACTACTACCACAGCACCAACAACTACCACCGTACAAACGACTACCACTGCAGGAACGACAACATCTGCACCAACAACAACCACATACTTACATACAACCACAGTTGCGCCAACCACAACTGCAGGAACAACAACAGTTGCTCCAACTACCACTACACCAGTGCAAACAACTACTGCAGCACCTCCAACATCTACAGGTACTCTTTTCTCTAATACTCACAGTTACTTTAAATAATTAAGGAATGCATGTGCATTGTTCTTGACTGCTGCCAATATGGGTGCTTAGCTATATAGAAATCCTCTTCATTCCATCTGTCCATCCATCCAACCTGCCATTGACCTGGTACAGTACGTCATTGGTGAAACTGAATTATGTGGATTTTCATGAAACTTTGCAAGTATTTTGGTCCTGTTCTGAAGACTTACATATTGACAAAATACTATGCTCATGTAACGTTTGCAAGAGATTTTGACAAGCTTGACTTGTTTGTTGAAAGCTGTCTTTTAGAATTTTGTAATTGCATGTTTTCTGACAGATTTCAGTTGTTTGCCATGAAATTTGGGATCTGTTATGGCCATCATCATCAGCTGCACATATCCTCACATCTTTGTTCTCCTGTATCACTATTCCATTGAAAAGAAGAATTAAATCCTACATACATTGGCAGGATATGGTATTGCTTTTCCATTATTAGTTGAGTATAATGGATTATGTAATGTAACTGCATTGCCTGACCTGCCAGATTCCTATGCTTTTGAATGCATATGCCCATAGACCAGACAGTGAGCCTGGGATCATAATGCAATTTCCATCACGTCTTTGATGCATCTGTTGGTTATGACTACAGAATTATATAAAAATAGTTGAAACACTATTGGAAAATGTCATTGTCATTGAAAGTTGTGGGCATTTGATCTTTGATTATCTCCCATGCATTTCATATTGTGATCTAAGGATGCTAAACCGCTTCCACATAGTTACCAAATAGGCAACAGCACAAAACTGAATGATGTTGCACCCATTTATTCAGGAGAGCAAGGAACATTATACGGGCTTGTGGAGAAACCCATGTCAGCTGTCATAATAACCCTGAAATTTATCAACATATATGGCGATAATTATGCAATCTGTAATTGGTGAAATGAAATTTGAATCGCTTTGTTGAGTTGGGGGTGAAGGACAGTGCTAAATATTTCACAATTGGCATTAGATATCCTGATAGTAGAAGTATTAGGAAAGTAATGATTTCCTATCAATTTAAAGGTCCGATTGCAATTGGCCATCATTACAAAAAAATAGGTTATAATTGATTAAGGCATGGGTTGATGTATACAAGCGTTAGTAATTTTCTTCTTTGTTATACAGTCACTCAGCCAGGCACCACTACAACTGGGACAACTAGAGTACCTCCAACAACAACATCACCTGGAACATCTACATACACGACACCAACACCAGGTACTACCTCTACTAGAATTCCATAGAATTAGTTTGTTTATTCATATAAAATTATGATTGTCATACACCATATGATTCTCAAGTTGTCCTTCAAACGTTAGTTTAAATATTTCAGATATCATTCTGTTGTGATACAATTCTTCCATGAAGGTTGAAAACATGAAATTGTAACATGAATTTGTGACAATTCTGCATTCCAATTTTGCTAGGCATGTTAAGATATGTTTCATACTTAAGTCATGTGCTCTGGGAACATGAATTCAGTACCTCCTAATGCAGCTATTCTCTAATATCCATAAACATATTGGTTTGATGGATGCATAGAGGCCATTGTTGGTGGGTCTGAAACCTTTCAAGGGATTTGTTTGTAACTTATCAATTTGTGGAATACTTCCAATAGATAGAAACCCGATTGGTAATGCCATGCCAGTCGAAGTCGTGACGCTTGGTCTTCAAAGCCTATCTGTCTCTCAAACAATGTATCCAGCATATTTCACATGGTATAATTCCAGAAAGGATTAGATAAAGTTTGTTGACAAAAAAATACAGAATTGGACTACTCTTCCAGATGGGTCTGATTTATGCACATTTCACCATAGATGTGCCTTTGGCTATTGAGTTTAATTTACAGTTCAAATATGCTTCATGTTTTTGTCAGTTAATCTATCATTCACACTTTTGTTTCCAGAGCAATACTGGTGATGTCTATCAATTGAATGTTTATCTGGGAAATATGAATAACTACATATCAAATCTTTGATAAATCCTTGTGTCTACTAACCAAGACGTTGGCATAGAGAAGGAGCTGTGATGAATCCAGCATCATGTTTGTTTAGTATACACATAGTAGAGCGCAGAAAGGGTACGGAGAGGGACAGCGTCTTCTTCCTTGTCCTCTCTGTAATCTTAAGCTTTGTTTGTCATAAGTTGTGTTACTTGCTTCTTTTTTGATGAAGACGAAAGGTCAAACGATGGATTTGTTTTTTTTTCAGGAACGACAACAGAAATATATACGACTACTGCAGCACCACCAACGACTACATACATACAGACAACCACAGTAGCACCAACTACTACTGCAGCAACAACAACAGCTGCTCCAACTACCACTACACCAGTGGAAACAACTACCATAAAACCAACGACTACGACAGCACCAACAACATCTGCACCATCTACAACTACACCAGTGCCAACAACTACTGCAGCACCAACTACCACAATACCAACAACTACCACAGCAGCAACAACAACATCTGCCCCACCTACGACTACACCCTTGCAGACAACTACTTTAGCACCAACAACTACCACTAAAGCAACGACTACCACAACGGTAACGACAACTGTTGCACCATCATCAACTACCTATGTACCGACAACAACATTACAACCAACCACCAGTGGAGCAACAACGGTCGCTCCAACTACCACTACACCAGTGGCACCAACAACAACTACATATGTACTGACAACAACATTACAACCAACTACCACTGGAACATCAACGGTTGCTCCAACTACTACTACACCGGTGCCAACAACTACTGCAGCACCAACTACTACCATAGTACCAACGACTACCACAGCGGGAACAACATCTGGCCAATTTACGAGTTCACCATCTCCAACAACTACAAGCACACCAATTAGTACAACATCAGTTACGATGTCTGTTGCACCAACAACAACTATATATATACCGACAACAACATTGCAACCTACCACCACTACGAAAGGTTTTTGTTCAGAGATAAATGGAATGGACCACAAGCAATATATTCCTGATGAGAATATAAAGTTTAGCAAGAATGATTCATATGTGAAGGACTATCTGCGCCCTAGAAATGGAGAACCAATTGTTGTCCCTAGTGACTCCATTAATATTATGGTTGATATAAATTGTGTTGAGGTTGGATTTGTGATGTTGGTTGACCCATCCAATGTTGACTTTTTTAGGATATTCTACATACTTGAGGCTAACAAGGATATGGAGGTTGCCTTGAAGGTATTCAAAACAATTTTACTCTGAGGTGCAAATAAGCCGTTAAGTAATTATCCATTGAAAATTAGTCATACAGTTAGTGTGATAAGACAGACCCATGCGAGGCTAGAAAATTAATTGTTCTTGTGTAACGCAAAGTAATCTCAAAGCTCAGTTCAGTGTGTTTTGTATATCATATCTCATAAACTTAAACTAAAACATTTCTATGAACAAAATAGTTTCTGGAAGCATGCAAATGAAAATACTTCTTTGGTTAAAATGACTGATAGCACATTTACATGACTGATTTGATTTACTTAAATGGAAAATATTTTATGCATGGATGTTGTGGTAGTTACAAACCAGAAATTTAAAGACCAACAAAAATGTCATTATTCTATGTTTAAACTAGAACCATTTTATCATTCAATGAATTTTTTCAATATCATCAAAAGTGTCATTCTTCTATGTAGACACTATAATAATTTTCTAGCTAGTGGTCGGCAACCTATGGCACATTGGTCCAAGGTGGTACGTCAAGAGGTTTTGTGTGGCATGCAATGGGCAGCTAAAAACCTCGATTTTAATAGTGTTATTCTCTTACTGTTGGCATGCGCTCTTTCATTTTGTAATTGATCCAGAAAAAGTGGCACGCTATGTAAAATAGGTTGCTGACCCCTGTTCTAGCTCATTAAATTTTAGTACCAACCCAAATGCCCTTATTCTGTGTTGACACTAGCACAATTTACTCATTCAGTGGATTTCAATACGAACAAAATTTATCATTTTTCTACATGGACACTACACAGATAAATTGAAAATAAATACACATTGTATCCTCTCTGTTGTTTTCTTGACATCCGTTAGTGGCATTTAGGGATATTTTCTACACCGGTTATGGATATATGTCTTATACAGGTTCGGGATATATGTCTATTACTATATAGGGATATATGACCCCATACAGGTTCGGAATATATGTCTATTACTATTTCGGGATATATGCCCCCATACAGGTTAGAGATATATGGCTTATTCAGATTAGGGATATATGTTCTGTTCAGGTGATGGATATGTGTCTTATACAGGTTAATCGACATCATTTAAGGATATATGCCCTATATAGGTTAGTTGACATCATTTCTGACATTTAGGGACATGTGCCCTATGCAGGTCAGTTGACATCAGTTTGTGGCAGTTAGGGATATATTTCCTGTCCAAGGGATTTCAAATGTGCCAGAAGGGCATGAAACCATTATTTCTAAATATTTTAAACTTCTTACCTTGATATTATTTTAATTAAAAGTTTTACAGATTTTGACATCTTTACCATGTATAATTTATCTTAAATTATTTCATGTTTTTATTTACCTGGAGGAGTTTCTTTACCTAATGTTTCATACAGTTCTTCATCTCTGAGTATTTCATGTTTTCATTTACCTGGAAGAGTTTCTCTGCCTAGTCTTTTGATGCAGATCTTCTCAAAGTATTTCATATTGCATTTTACCTGGGAAAGCTTCTGTGCCTAATATTTCTATGCAATTATTCATCTCAAAGTATTACATGTTTGTATTTACCTGGAAGATTTTCTCTGCCTAATAGTTTTATCCAATGTTTAGAATGTATTTTGTGCATTTTTAGAATTTTGCTCTGACTGACATTTTATAACCTTATTGTGCTGTGATTCTATTAGCTGCTCATACATACATTCCTACAAGACACATAAATACCATCAGGAAAATTAATTCCTTGTGTAGACATATGAATTGTTGATGATACATCCAAGCAATATGTGTATTCTAAAATGTCATAAAATCACAATTTTAAATGGTTATCTTCCAGTTTGCTTTTCATACAACTGCATGAGGATGTACTGTCCTTGAAAATCATGGAAATTTTAAGGGGACGTGGTTTACATAACAAATGTACCTTTATCTGTTATTGCATAAAACTGTACAGAATTTTAACATCAAGACATATATTTTTTTTTTTGTTTATAGTTAAAGTACGCATTAGTAACAGAAGAGTAAATGTCATGAGGTTATAATAAATATACACTGATGAACAAGTGACTTATATAGTGTGTACATAATAGAAGAGTGAGCTTGCTATGTGTCTTATCACAGCCTCTTCCAATATAGCATACTGAGTAAAGCATATGCTTAATTTATTTTCAAAACCAATTAAGCCCATTAGGTTGAGTGTTGATAAAATATCAGACATACATAATGGTAAGTGTTATATAGGATGTTCTATGTGGATTTTAGCAGCCTCTTTCTTCCTACATGTAAGGACAAGATCAAGAAATGTACAGTTTGTATGGAAATTTTGTTGAGGGAATTTTGGCCAACAAAGAAATATGTGCTTACAGTTGTAGGACATGTCTAGATATTATGTCAAATAAGAAATTGCCATTGAATTTTTGTAGGGGATATATAAAAGATGGGCTCTGGTGATCTCATTTATAACATTGTCTCTATTTCCTTGATTTTCAATTGTAGAATGGTAACAGTACGAACTTCGATTCTTCCAAAGAAGCTATGTTTCCTCAAGATGTACGTATTTGTTCACTGAGAATAGAAGTTTTTCGAAAAGTTCCAACAAGTGGTGAAAGTCTTCCAATGTCATTTGCTCTGGATATACGGGCCTGTTTTAAATGTAAGAGACTTTATGATTTATTATATCTCTTAGTTTAAAATGTAATATAACTTAAGTGTGTTGTTTTGTACTCAAGTGTGCAAGTTTATTTTGACTTGCTTGTGAAGGAACGGTGGTACAAAGGAAAAACTTTTCTGTTGGTGCTATCGTTATTGACCTAAGTGTTTACAATATGCTTTTGAATTTATTTTTGTTTTTTTCTGACACTGTTGTGTTTAAAATCATGAAAAACATCATTCTTATATTCATCTTGGTGCAACGTACCACAGGCAAAAGTAGACAACACTGACTTTTTTATTTTTCAGTGATTAGTTACCATATTTGCATTTAGCTCAGTTTCTTTGACACTTGTATGTACAATCTTTAAACTTGATGGTCATATTCATCTTGAAGGGTACTACCTAACATGGCAAAAATAAGTCAAAGTGAACTACTTTTCTTCCTCTTGCAACTGTGCAGGGGGTTCAATTAAGTAACTACAGAGAAGGCAAAAAACTGCATTCAGAACATTTGTTGTTATCTGGCCATACTGTGTCCCATTGTTTGTTTGGGTCATTCTTCATCCATCGTGCATGGTCATCTGGCCATACCATGTCCCATTCTTTTTGGGCATTCTTCATCCATCGTGCATGGTCCATTAGTCATCAAATAATTGTTCCCACACTGGAATCCATATTTCGGATTTAAGTTTAATAAAATTTGGAAATTGGGCTTACAACAGAATAGGCTAAGATTAACTGGATAACATACAAGATCCACAGATATTAAGGAAGCATTTGATTGGGATCAATCTTGAGGCTACATATCTGATCCAGGTATTATCAGATTTGGGTTATATGCTTGTATCATCAAATTTATGGACGAATCCAGGATTAAGCAAAATCCACACATTCTTATAAAGTGATTTTGCATTGGGTGATTGGGTGAACTTTATCTGACTTGGATGAAACTATACAAGTTTATATCTTCATGATCTTTGAAGAATTCAAATAGTAACTACATCATATAGTAATGAGGTGATCTTGCATCTAATTTTGGATGACTTCAGTTATAAGGCGCATACCTATTATACTTTTTTGATTGTAAATTATGTACAACAACATAATATAAAATTTGAGAGATAGTTTACATACCTGCAAATTGAGTTCTTACCTAACTATAAAAGGCTGCTTATTGACATCATCAGCTGTAACATAAACCAAGTTAGCAATATCTTATTTAGATATAGAATTTTGTATTGTATCAGACACATGTACCTGACATGCGCACACCTCCTGAAGATTGAACCTTGAGCTGAGTGCATTCTCTGTCATTGTTCACTGACAGTGGAACATGTTATTGAGTGTGTTTCCTTCTAATCAGAGGGACAGAATATCTTTGATGTGAACTCATTTTCATGACTATTGATGAAGCACAACTCAGAAAAGCTTTTACTGTGTGAGACTGTAGCTTATTTAGCATATTTTGGCCATATCTTTAAGCATTTGACATGTGTTTTTTTGGGTTTCTATTTATATATCATTTACAGAACTTTAACATCTTGACCTTTAAAGTTTTATCCTCTAGTACCTCATATTTATATTTATTTGGTCTTCCTAAAGTGATCTTTTTGGGGAAATAATATATTAGCCATTTCTAGGACTGTATATTTAAGTGGCATCATATAGCAAGTGCTACGCTGAAATGCCATTAAACTATAGTAACAGGATTCATACTTTATCAGGCATGGCCTTCATTTCGCCAACAGAACTTAAGTCTGGACTTAGACTTAAATTAAGATTTCATTGATATGATTGGCTGAATTTAAATTTTGACTAAATATTGATAATAAATTGGTTTTATTTCTTTGGTCTTGTTTGGCATACATTTAGGTTGTGTAGTGAAGAGACAATTGGTGTAAAATGTCTTGCTCAAGTTAAGAACATAGTAGCTGACCTGGACTAATCCAGGGTTAAGATTTGAACTCAAACCTCTTTTGCTGAGTCCAGCATGCTAACCACTGAGTATTGTGGTCCTGCCATTGTTAGTCACTTTTTTATGAGATGCAGGAGAGCACCAAGTCCATAGGAGGTCAGTCAGATGTATAAAGTCTGGACTAAACAGTTGTGTGGGTAAAATTGGAGCCGGGAAATATTTCATATCCTGCCTTTTCAGTATTTGCTTTGTTTAAAGTAAGGAAATAATTCATTTAAAATTCAATGGTAAAATTGTTATTTTCTAGAAGATTATTATTATTACAAATTTCTAAAAAGGGGACAAAATATTTTATGGCTCTCAAGGAGAATTAGACACATTACAGAAATGTCCATTTTAAAGGTTAAATGAACAAAAAATTGCAAACTTTCTTTCTGAATGTTTGACACTGACAGTATGGTTTATACTTTATGGTCTCAGACCTAGCAACCCTTATGATTTGACAGTACACCTTACTCAAATGATCCTTAAGTTATTGACTTATGGAATAAAATAGAAAATATGATCACATCAGTCAAATATCGATGTTGGTTTGCCCAAGTTTACATCCTGATTTTTGTATTAAATTTAGTGGCATTATTCAGGGAAATATACTAACTCTACAGGAATGTCTCAGGTATCTTAACCTGGTCCTGTTTTACATGCAAACGGCCAGGATCATCAAGCATTTGCTTATGACATTATTTGGAAATGCCCAACCGACAATAACATGTTGGTGGTCTAAGGGATAGACAGCCTACACAAAGTTCAAACATTCAGTAAAGACGTATAGAAAGGAATATTCAGATTCTTTTGAAACAAAATAGGAAAGGCAACAGTTTTTTGTTGTTTTTTTTTTTTTTTGGACAGCATGTTTTGTTAATTTGAATATTGCTTATAGCAAGAGAAATAATTACCATATGTGAAATTTAAAGAAAATCAAACATAGCATCAAGCTGAGTAATCTAGCTAGAAGCCAGTAAACTACATGGCATTTGAAACTGCAGTTTCTGAAACTGAACTGGAGGTCATTATGGTCCATGTTGACTTTAGAAAAATTTTAGATGAAGGAATCATTGATTTTTTGTTGCTTCAGATCACACTTCTGAACATCTTAAATGCATATTTTCTCATATTGGCAATAGCTGTACATGATAGTTCATTACACTTTACTGAAAATTGATCTAACTTATGGAAAAGAAATATCTGTTGCATTACTATGAAGGTATTATTGTAGTTGGCAGGTCAGTACTCTAAATATAATCAGTATGTATGTGTTAATGAAAACGTACATTCTAAATTCTTGAATGACAAACTGACAGAAAGTTCTGGGGTGTGTCCCTTAGTAGTGTTATAATTTAGGTCTTTTGCATTCGTTGGGACTGAGGTTTTGTTGCACATTTACAGTAGTGTCATGTACTGATGGTTGGAGCTGCCATAGCTCAGTGGTTAAGATATTAAATTCAGATCTGTTTCATGTTAAGTATTTCTATCCTATTGATTATTGATATTATATATTTTACCTGCCCCACCGTCCACATCTAATCATAGTCTTCGCATGGTTCCAACCCCATTATACAGCTAGCATAGAAAGACCAACTCCCCAGATTAAACTGCACCACATTATACAGCTAGCCTAGAAAAATCAGCTCCCCAGATTTAACTCCACTACATTATAAAGCAAGCCTAGAAACACTAGCTGCTCAGATTTGCTCCAAATGATACAGCTAGACTCGAATGACTAGCTGCCTGGACTTTGCTCCAGCATATTTCAAGGAATGAGAGGAAGAATTTGTGTATTTGTGATGTGGTATTATCTTAGAATTTTAATTCAGACCACATTGCATAATTAAAATAATACTTGAACAGACCACCTGATAATGTTCATAGCATAATTCAAAATATAGTCTGATTTTATCAGCACAGAATGCTGTAGAATTTCACCATGCTTATTTCTCTATATATATTGTAGCATAGTTAAACTCATTCATATCCACCTCATACAGCTGAAAACTTTCATTCATGGTCTTCATGTCACTAAACTGAACACTATTTCTACTCCAAATTAAACATTGTAGTTCTTCTTGAAAATTAATACTGTAATTCGACTACAAATTGAACAGTGTAGTTCTACTACAAATTGAATACTGTAATTCTACTCATGACTGAACTTACAGACTGAGCTGCAGAAATGACTGAATGTCTTAAGACTACCTTATGAAATAAAATTAGTGTCTAACTGAAACCCTATGACTTGGACCTAACATTATAATTGTTTGCAATATTAATTCAGTTGGTGGGGCTTAAGTCCCACACTAATTTTTAATTCCCACCCAGTGAATTGCAGTGGAGATGAAATGAGCTGTATCTATTTTTCAATTATTATGCCCCTCAGGCAATCTGTCCATCACATATTTAGTTCTAAAACATAACTATAAAAGCGTTTAAGCTATAGTTATGAACCTTGGTACACATATTAGGTTGGCATTCCAAATGTTCCTCTTGCTATTCACAATTTTTCAGTGTTAATATTTTTAATGTGTTGTCCATATGTCCATCTATTCATCCTTTATCCACACTTTCATATCTTTAGAAAACCTATAAGCATATCTTTTTAAAATTTGGTACACATACAAGCCGGGTGATGTAGATGCACTGTTTCCTATTCCCAAATCCTCTTCTTCATTCGTTTTAATGAGTTGTATATATGTTGATTGATCCACCAATTTATTATTACCCTTTTCATTCCTAGAACACTTCTCCAAAATCATTCAAGATATTAAGTTTAGTACACATATTAGACTATTGTTCCAAATTTGTTCATTGTTTGTTTTATTCACAATTCTTCAGTGTTAACATTTGTTTTGTTTTTGTCCCTTAATTCCCACTGTTTCATTTCTGGGGCAAAACTGTTGATGATATTTCTATAAAATTTGGTTCCCAGATATCTTGTACTTATGGCATAGATATGCCTTTTGTTACTCACAAATTTACAGTTTAAATATTTATATGTGTCAGTTCATCCATTCACCCCTTTGATTGTGAAACAAATCTTGCTATGCTTAATTACTTCCCTGTATACTGTGTAAAAACAAACCACTATAAATGAAGCCTTAAACAAAACCTTCTGTCTCCTAACACATATCATTGTCCAGGAAAGAAAGACTGATGGCTTTATTTTGTTTGTTTTATATTTGTAAAGTAGAACACAAAGATGGCTGATAGAAGGTAGTTCTTCTCAATTTTAATCTTTAGCTTTGCTTTAGATATGTTCTTTTACATGTTTCTGATTGGGATATATATTTATAGAAAATGTATTTATTTTCAGACATAACAACACCAGCACCAACCACTACTACACAACAACAGACAACTACAGTATCTCCAACAACAATGACCACACCAACAACTACCATAGCACCAACATCAACTGCATCAACAACCACTACAGAGGTGCCAACAACTGCTACCACACTAACAACAACGTTTGCTCCTACAACTACAGGTAAAACTTAATGTGCTTGTAACTCCAGCTCATTAAGTAATGAAGTTTTACATTTGTATCATCTCCACTTCTATAGGGGTAGGGATATATAGCAATTCTCATGTATCCATCTATCTATCCAACCATCCTTCCATTCAGCACACTGTCTTGTTGGTGTAACTAGTACTGCAGTACTTGAGCTCCCCTGGTCGTTAGGGCATATAATTTATTTTATGGTCCTGCATCTGTCCACAGTTTGTTTACTATTCTGTTTTTCATATTTGTAATCTGATTTCAATCAAACATGGAATATTGGTCATATATCTGATCAAATTTTGATCAAACTTGGAACATGTCAACCTATCAGTTGTATCCACCCAGAAGAAAATAAATGGCTTTGTGAACAGGAGCCATCTGCACACAGGTTCACCTTTCAGAAAAGGTTTCTGAATGCTGTGCACTGATTATTATTATTATTTTCATTATTATTATTATTATTATTATTATTATTAGGACTTTTATGTGCACTATTCAAAAAAAATTTGAAACATGCATATATATTGTTCTCTCCCAAATGTATATTCAACACAAAACACTCTATTCTGCTCACTTTAATCTATAATGTGGATCTGACCAAGAGGAAATGCACTCTCTTAAAGCAGTTTAGGAAAACATTCATTAAAGAAGTTCATCAAATATTTCTGGAACTAAGAAATAAATATAGAGAGGTCTGTAGAAATATTGGATCAAACTCTGTGTAACAAACTAAGCAATTCATTTGATGAAACTAAATATATTTGTGATTTTGCAATGTACCTTGCTTGATAATTCAACAGGAATATGACATTTGAAATGGTTCAAGTATTTTAAAAGTGAACTGAATCCATCTAAAGATGAATTAGACCCAGATTTTGTAGATTTGATAGAAATAATATGGAAACTCATGCCAATAATATATGTGATATATGCAGTGATGGTTACACAAATCACATTCTCAACTCAAATATCTGAGAATGAAGTATTAAAGTCAATAAATTTATATAAAAGTCACCTGTTGAGGGACCGCTTCAGTGGTCTTGGATGGAGGAGGGTGCGAGTTCAAACCTGGTACTAACAGCTGCTTCGCTAGGTGCTCAGCATTAGGAGGCTAGTGTTAGGATTGGTCATCCTGGTGTCAGGGTAATGTGACTAGATGGGACGTCATGCGGCATGATGCCCCAGTGCTGGACATCACTATAAACAGCCACACTGAGGACATCATAGCATATGACTGAAAAATTGTTAATGCTGTGTTAAAAATCCAAATCACACACACACACACACACACACACACCTGATGAGGTCAGGTTATGGGGAGAATGTTTCAGACATCACCAGGTGAAGAGGGGTTACCAGGAGAATGTTTTAAATATAACAGAAATATAGTACATATTTTGATGCCTCTTGAATGTTGTTTTCTAAAATTGTATCTTTCTTCATAGCTGCATAGAGTATATACCACTTTTAAGAAGGGAAACCCATGTGATTATAACTATTATAGAGAAATACTTGCAGCTAATTCTTTACTGCACTTTTAAATCAAGGATTTGATACTTGAGGCAACAACTATAGTAAGATACATGATGAACAGATGGTATTACTGGCAGAATAATCAACAGTAGATAACAGTTTTACACTGTAATCTTGAATATGGAAATGTCTTTAAATAAATTGGAAGATTCTGTTGCTTATAAGTTGATTTTGAAAAGGCACTAAATTCACTGGATATTGGGAGGCTGTGATATGTATTATTAGGAAATAGTGGGCAAGGATGGATACTGGCAATTTTAAGTAATATATTTATGGGTTACATCATATGTATAGGAAAATATGAACAAATTTTTCTAAATAATACTGCACAACATTTTGTCAAGTAACGAACATTTTTACAAATTTTTCTTCCAACATTGAGTGAAGATACACTCATTGTTGAGGAGAGCAAGAAACAGTGATACAGCCTTGTGGACAAACAAAAGAAAGTTGTCATAATAACCCTGACATTTATCAACATATACGGTCAAAGTTACGCAGTTTGTAATTGGAGAAATGGAATTTAAATCCTCTTGTTGACTTCAGGGGTGAAGGAAAGTTCTAAATATTTCACTATTGGCATTAGCTGTCCTGATAATAAAAGTGGTTGGAAAGTAATGACCCTCTGTTAATTTGAAGGTTCAGTCCTGTTAATTCCATCTGTCCATCCATCCAATCATCCATTCACCTGGTACAATACCTCATATGGTGAAACTGTATTTTGTGGATTATGATGAAACTTTGTAAATATTATGGTCTTGATCTGAAGACATCTGTATTGACAAATTACTATGCTCATATAAGGTTTGCAAAAGCGTTGGACAAGCTTTGCTGAATGCTGTCTTTCTGAATTTTGTAATTGCATATTTTAAGAGATATTTCAGTTGATTGCCATGAAATTTAGGATCTGTTATGACCATCATCATCAGCTGCACATATCATCCCGTCACTGTTCCCCCTATCAGTTTTCCCTTGAAAAGGAGAACTAAATCCCACAGACATTAACAGTATATGGTATTACTTTTCCATTATTAGTTTAGTATAATGAATTGTGTAATTCAGCTGCAGTGCCTGACATGCCAGATTCCAGTGCTTTTGGATGCCTATGCTGATACACCAGACAGTGAGCCTGGGATTGTAATGCAACTTCCATCACATATTTGATGTATCTTCTTATTATGACTACATAATTATATTAAGATAGTTGAAACACTATTCGACAAAGTAATTGTCATTGAAAGTTATGGGCATTTGATCTTTGATTCCCTCCCATGCATTCCATTATTGCGATTCAGGGATGATAAACATCTTCCACACAGTTAACAAAAGAGGCAACATGACAAAATTGACTGAAGTTACACCCATTTATTCAGAAGAGCAATAAACATGTATAAAATCTTGTGGAAAAACACATGACAGATATCATAATAACCCTGAAATTTATCAGCATATATGGTGATAATTATGCAGTTATAACTGATGAAATGGAATTTGAATTCTTTTGTTGAGTTGGAGGTGAAGGATAGTTCTTAATATTTCACAATTGGCATTAGCTGTCCTGATAATAGAAGTGGTTGGAAAGTAACAACCCTCTGTCAGTTTGAAGGTCCAATTGTGATTGACCATCATTGCAAAAAATTAGTTTATAATAGATTAAACCATGGGTAGATGAAAACATGCCTTAGTGTTTCATTCTTTCTTATACAGTCACTCAGCCAGGCACCACTACAACTGGGACAATTAGTGGACCTCCAACAACAACTTCACCTGGAACATCTACATACACGACACCAACAGCAGGTACTACCTCTACTAGAATTGCATGGAATTAGTTTGTTTATTGATATAAATTTATCATTCTTATGCAGTCTTATATTCTCAAATTGTCCTTCAAACTTTAATTTAGATGGTTCAGATATTATTCTGCTGCGATACGATTCTTCCATGAAGGTTCAAAACATATGAAATTGTGATATGAATGGTGATAATTCTTCATACAGGTTTTGCACAGCATGTTAACATGAGATGTTGCATACTTAAGTCATGTGCTCTGGGAACATGAATGGAGTACTTTCTAATAGAACTATTCTCTGATAACCATGATCTTACTCATTTGATGGCAGCATAGAGGCCATTGTTGGTGGGTCTGAAACCTTTCAAGGGTTTTATTTGTGACTTATCAATTTGTAGAATACCTCCAATACACAGAAACCCCATTGGTAATGCATTGCCAATCGAAGTAGTGACGCTTGGTCTCCAATACTGTTTTTGTTTCCCAGATAGTGAAGTTGGTCAGAGATAAAGAAATAGGTTCTATATATCCAGCAGTCTATCTGTCTCTCAAACAATGGTCCCATCATATTTCACAAGGTATAATTCCAGAAACTATTAGATATGCATGTAGTTTGTTGATAAACGATACAGTATTAGACCATTCTTCCAGATGGGTCCTATTTATGTACATTTCACAAGCTTCAATATATTGCGTGTAGTATACCTCTCCATGATTCCATTCATGATCTCTATGTTTCCAGTTCTAGGTCAAAACATGAAAAGTGGTATGTTCTCACAATGCTTATATATATATATACATATATATTAGATTGGTATTATTGATATGCCTTTGGATATTTAGTTTAATTTACATTTCAGATATGCTTTATGTTTGCATCAGTTAATCTTTTATTCATGCTTCTGTTTCCAGAGCAATACTCGTGATGTTTGTCATTTGAATGTTTTTCTGGCCATAGTATAGCGCAGAAAGGGTACAGAGAGGGACAGTGTGTTTTTCCTTGTTTTCTTTGTAATTAGACTTTGCTTGTCATAAGTTGTTTTACTTCAGATTTGATGAAAACAAAAGGTTAAAAGATGAATTTGTTTATTTTCAGGAACGACAACAGAAATGTATACGACTACTGCAGCACCACCAACAACTACATACATACAGACAACCACAGTAGCACCAAGCACTACAGCAGGAACAACAACAGTTGCTCCAACTACCACTACACCAGTGGAAACAACTACCACAAAACCAATGACTACCACAGCACCAACAACATCTGCACCATCTACAACTACACAAGTGCCAACAACTACTTCAGCACCAACTACCACAATACCAACATCTACCACAGCAGCAACAACTTCTGCCCCAACTACCACTACACCCGTGCACACAATTACTTTAGCACCAACAACTACCACAAAAGCGACGACTACCACAGGAGTAACGACAACTGTGGCACCCACAACAACTACATATGCACCAACAACAACATTACAACCAACCACCACTGGAGTAACAACAACGGTTGCTCCAACTACCACTACACCAGTGCCAACAACTACTGCAGCACCAACGACTAGCACAGTGTCAATGACAACTGCCCCAACTACGACTACAAAAGTGCCGACAACCACTTCAGCACCAACAACTACAACAATACCAACAACTACCAGTGCAGGAACAACAACATCTGCACCAACAACAACTACATACATGCATACAACCACAGTAGCACCAACCACAACTGCAGCAACAACAACAGTTGTTGAAACTACAACTACACAAGTGGAAACAACTACTGCAGCTCCTCCAACAACTACAGGTACTCTTTAAACATCACAGTTACTATAATTGATTAAGGAATGCATGTGCGATGTTTTTACTGCTGCCAATAGGGGTGCTTAGCGCTATAGAAATTCTCTTAATTCCATCTGTCCATCCATCCAATCATCCAATCACCTGGTACAGTACTTCATATGGTGAAACTGTATTTTGTGGATTTTGATGAAACTTTGTAAATATTTTGGTCTTGATCTGAGGACATCTATATTGACAAATTACTATGCTCGTATACGTCTTGCAAGAGGTTTTGACAAGCTTGCTTAATGCTATCTTTCTGAGTTTTGTAATTGGATATTTTAAGAGATATTTCAGTTGATTGCCATGAAATTTAGGATCTGTTATGACCATCATCATCAGCTGCACATATCATCCCATCTCTGTTCCCCCCTATCAGTTTTCCCTTGAAAAGGAGAACTAAATCCCACAGACATTAACAGTATATGGTATTACTTTTCCATTATCAGTTCAGTATAATGAATTATGTAATTCAGCTGCAGTGCCTGACATGCCAGATTCCAGTGCTTTTGGATGCCTATGCCGATACACCAGACAGTGAGCCTGGGATTGTAATGCAACTTCCAGCGCATCTTTGATGCATCTTCTTGTTATGACTACATAATAGTATTAAGATAGTTGAAACACTATTGAAAAAAGAAATTATCATTGAAGGTTGTGGGCATTTGAACTTTGATTCCCTCCCATGCACCCCATTATTGCGATTCAAGGATGACAAACACCTTCCGCATAGTTACGAAAGGGGCAGCATGATACAATTGACTGAAGTTACACCCATTTATTCAGAAGAGCAAGAAACATGTATACAGGCTTGTGAACAAAGACATGACAGATGTACTAATAACACCGATATTTATCAACATATATGGTGATAATTATGCAGTTTTAATTGATGAAATGGAATTTTAATTCTTTTGTACAGTTGGGAGTGAAGGATAGTTTTTAATATTTCACAATTGGCATTAGCTGTCCTGATAATAGAAGTGGTTGGAAAGTAACGACCCTCTGTCAATTTGGAGGTCCAATTGTGATTGACCATCATTGCAAAAAGTTAGTTTATATAGGATTAAGCCATGGGTAGATGAAAACATGCCTTAGTGTTTCATTCTTTCTTATACAGTCACTCAGCCAGGCACCACTACAACTGGGACAACTAGTGGACGTCCAACAACAACTTCACCTGGAACATCTACATACACGACACCAACAGCAGGTACTACCTCTACTAGAATTGCATGGAATTAGTTTGTTTATTGATATAAATTTATCATTCTTATGCAGTCTTATATTCTCAAATTGTCCTTCAAACTTTAATTTAGATGGTTCAGATATTATTCTGCTGCGATACGATTCTTCCATGAAGGTTCAAAACATATGAAATTGTGATATGAATGATGATAATTCTTCATACAGGTTTTGCAGAGCATGTTAACATGAGATGTTGCATACTTAAGTCATGTGCTCTGGGAACATGAATGGAGTACTTCCTAATAGAACTATTCTCTGATAACCATGATCTTACTCATGTGATGGCAGCATAGAGGCCATTGTTGGTGGGTCTGAAACCTTTCAAGGGTTTTGTTTGTGACTTATCAATTTGTAGAATACCTCCAATACATAGAAACCCCATTGGTAATGCCATGCCAATCGAAGTAGTGACGCTTGGTCTCCAATACTGTTTTTGTTTCCCAGATAGTGAAGTTGGTCAGAGATAAAGAAATAGGTTCTATATATCCAGCAGTCTATCTGTCTCTCAAACAATGGTCCCATCATATTTCACAAGGTATAATTCCAGAAACTATTAGATATGCATATAGTTTGTTGATAAACGATACAGTATTAGACCATTCTTCCAGATGGGTCCTATTTATGTACATTTCACCAACTTCAATATATTGCGTGTAGCATACCTCTCCATGATTCCATCCATGATCTCTATGTTTCCAGTTCTAGGTCAAAACATGAAAAGTGGTATGTTCTCACAATGCTTATATATATATATATATATATATATATATATATATATATATATCTTAGATTGGTATTATTGATATGCCTTTGGATATTGAGTTTAATTTACATTTCAGATATGCTTTATGTTTGCATCAGTTAATCTTTTATTCACGCTTCTGTTTCCAGAGCAATACTCGTGATGTTTGTCATTTGAATGTTTTTCTGGCCATAGTATAGCGCAGAAATGGTACAGAGAGGGACAGTGTGTTCTTCCCTGTTTTCTTTGTAATTAAGCTTTGCTTGTCATAAGTTGTTTTACTTCAGATTTGATGAAAACAAAAGGTTAAAAGATGAATTTGTTTATTTTCAGGAACGACAACAGAAATGTATACGACTACTGCAGCACCACCAACAACTACATACATACAGACAACCACAGTAGCACCAAGCACTACAGCAGGAACAACAACAGTTGCTCCAACTACCACTACACCAGTGGAAACAACTACCACAAAACCAACGACTACCACAGCACCAACAACATCTGCACCATCTACAACTACCCAAGTGCCAACAACTACTTCAGCACCAACTACCACAATACCAACATCTACCACAGCAGCAACAACTTCTGCCCCAACTACGACTACACCCGTGCACACAACTACTTTAGCACCAACAACTACCACAAAAGCGACGACTACCACAGGAGTAACGACAACTGTGGCACCCACAACAACTACATATGTACCAACAACAACATTACAACCAACCACCACTGGAGTAACAACAACGGTTGCTCCAACTACCACTACACCAGTACCAACAACTACTCCAGCACCAACGACTAGCACAGTGCCAACGACAACTGCTCCAACTACGACTACAAAAGTGCCGACAACCACTTCAGCACCAACAACTACAACAATACCAACAACTACCAGTGCAGGAACAACAACATCTGCACCAACAACAACTACATACATGCATACAACCACAGTAGCACCAACCACAACTGCAGCAACAACAACAATTGTTGAAACTACAACTACACAAGTGGAAACAACTACCGCAGCTCCTCCAGCAACTACAGGTACTCTTTAAACATCACAGTTACCATAATTGATTAAGGAATGCATGTGCAATGTTTTTACTGCTGCCAATAGGGGTGCTTAGCGCTATAGAAATTCTCTTAATTCCATCTGTCCATCCATCCAATCATCCAATCACCTGGTTCAGTACCTCATATGGTGAAACTGTATTTTGTGGATTTTGATGAAACTTTGTAAATATTTTGGTCTTGATCTGAGGACATCTATATTTACAAATTACTATGCTCGTATACGTTTTGCAAGAGGTTTTGACAAGCTTGCTTAATCCTATCTTTCTGAGTTTTGTAATTGGATATTTTAAGAGATATTTCAGTTGATTGCCATGAAATTTAAGATCTGTTATGACCATCATCATCAGCTGCACATATCATCCCGTCTCTGTTCCCCCCTATCAGTTTTCCCTTGAAAAGGAGAACTAAATCCCACAGACATTAACAGTATATGGTATTACTTTTCAATTAAATCCCACAGACATTAACAGTATATGGTATTACTTTTCAATTATTAGTTCAGTATAATGAATTATGTAATTCAGCTGCAGTGCCTGACATGCCAGATTGCAGTGCTTTTGGATGCCTATGCCGATACACCAGACAGTGAGCCTGGGATTGTAATGCAACTTCCAGCGCATCTTTGATGCATCTTCTTGTTATGACTACATAATTGTATTAAGATAATTGAAACACTATTGAAAAAAGTAATTATCATTGAAGGTTGTGGGCATTTGAACTTTGATTCCCTCCCAAGCACCCTATTATTGCGATTCAAAGATGATAAGTATCTTCCACATAGTTACAAAAGGGGCAGGATGAAAAAATTGACTGAAGTTACACCCATTTATTCAGAAGAGCAAGGAACATGTATAAAGGCTTGTGAACAAACACATGACCGAGATCCTAATAACCCCGAAATTTATCAACATATATGGTGATAATTATGCAGTTTTAATTGATGAAATGGAATTTGAATCCTTTTGTTGAGTTGGGGGTGAAGGATAGTTCTTAATATTTCACAATTGGCATTAGCTGTCCTGATAATAGAAGTGGTTGGAAAGTAACGACCCTCTGTCAATTTGAAGGTCCAATTGAGATTGACCATCATTGCAAAAAATTAGTTTATAATGGATTAAGCCATGGGTAGATGAAAACATGCCTTAGTGTTTCATTCTTTCTTATACAGTCACTCAGCCAGGCACCACTACAACTGGGACAACTAGTGGACGTCCAACAACAACTTCACCTGGAACATCTACATACACGACACCAACACCAGGTACTACCTCTACTAGAATTGCATGGAATTAGTTTGTTTATTGATATAAATTTATCATTCTTATGCAGTCTTATATTCTCAAATTGTCCTTCAAACTTTAATTTAGATGGTTCAGATATTATTCTGCTGCGATACGATTCTTCCATGAAGGTTCAAAACATATGAAATTGTGATATGAATGATGATAATTCTTCATACAGGTTTTGCACAGCATGTTAACATGAGATGTTGCATACTTAAGTCATGTGCTCTGGGAACATGAATGGAGTACTTCCTAATAGAACTATTCTCTGATAACCATGATCTTACTCATGTGATGGCAGCATACAGGCCATTGTTGGTGGGTCTGAAACCTTTCAAGGGTTTTGTTTGTGACTTATCAATTTGTAGAATACCTCCAATACATAGAAACCCCATTGGTAATGCCATGCCAATCAAAGTAGTGACGCTTGGTCTCCAATACTGTTTTTGTTTCCCAGAGAGTGAAGTTGGTCAGAGATAAAGAAATAGGTTCTATATATCCAGCAGTCTATCTGTCTCTCAAACAATGGTCCCATCATATTTCACAAGGTATAATTCCAGAAACTATTAGATATGCATGTAGTTTGTTGATAAACGATACAGTATTAGACCATTCTTCCAGATGGGTCCTATTTATGTACATTTCACAAGCTTCAATATATTGCGTGTAGTATACCTGTCCATGATTCCATCCATGATCTCTATGTTTCCAGTTCTAGGTCAAAACATGAAAAGTGGTATGTTCTCACAATGCTTATATATATATATATATATATATATATATATATATATATATATCTTAGATTGGTATTATTGATATGCCTTTGGATATTGAGTTTAATTTACATTTCAGATATGCTTTATGTTTGCATCAGTTAATCTTTTATTCACACTTCTGTTTCCAGAGCAATACTCGTGATGTTTGTCATTTGAATGTTTTTCTGTCCAATATGAACTCCTACATATGAAATCTTTGATAAATCCTTCTGTCTTCTAACCAAGATGTTGGCATGGGGAAGGAATTATGATGCATTCAGCATTATGTTTGTTTGGTATATGCATAGTATAGCGTAGAAAGGGTACAGAGACGGACAGTGTGTTCTTCCTTGTTTTCTTTGTAATTAAGCTTTGCTTGTCATCAGTTGTTTTACTTCAGATTTGATGAAAACAAAAGGTTAAAAGATGAATTTGTTTATTTTCAGGAACGACAACAGAAATGTATACGACTACTGCAGCACCACCAACAACTACATACATACAGACAACCACAGTAGCACCAAGCACTACAGCAGGAACAACAACAGTTGCTCCAACTACCACTACACCAGTGGAAACAACTACCACAAAACCAACGACTACCACAGCACCAACAACATCTGCACCATCTACAACTACACAAGTGCCAACAACTACTTCAGCACCAACTACCACAATACCAACATCTACCACAGCAGCAACAACTTCTGCCCCAACTACGACTACACCCGTGCACACAACTACTTTAGCACCAACAACTACCACAAAAGCGACGACTACCACAGGAGTAACGACAACTGTGGCACCCACAACAACTACATATGTACCAACAACAACATTACAACCAACCACCACTGGAGTAACAACAACGGTTGCTCCAACTACCACTACACCAGTACCAACAACTCCTCCAGCACCAACGACTAGCACAGTGCCAACGACAACTGCCCCAACTACGGCTACAAAAGTGCCGACAACTACTTCAGCACCAACAACTACAACAATACCAACAACTACCAGTGCAGGAACAACAACATCTGCACCAACAACAACTACATACATGCATACAACCACAGTAGCACCAACCACAACTGCAGCAACAACAACAGTTGTTGAAACTACAACTACACAAGTGGAAACAACTACCACAGCTCCTCCAACAACTACAGGTACTCTTTAAACATCACAGTTACTATAATTAATTAAGGAATGCATATGCAATGTTTTTACTGCTGCCAATAAGGGTGCTTAGCGCTATAGAAATTCTCTTAATTCCATCTGTCCATCCATCCAATCATCCAATCACCTGGTACAGTACCTCATATGGTGAAACTGTATTTTGTGGATTTTGATGAAACTTTGTAAATATTTTGGTCTTGATCTGAGGACATCTATATTAACAAATTACTATGCTCGTATAAGTTTTGTAAGAGGTTTTGACAAGCTTGCTTAATGCTATCTTTCTGAGTTTTGTAATTGCATTGTTTAAGAGATATTTCAGTTGATTGCCATGAAATTTAGGATCTGTTATGACCATCATCATCAGCTGCACATATCATCCCGTCTCTGTTCCCCCCTATCAGTTTTCCCTTGAAAAGGAGAACTAAATCCCACAGACATTAACAGTATATGGTGTTACTTTTCCATTATCAGTTCAGTATAATGAATTATGTAATTCAGCTGCAGTGCCTGACATGCCAGATTCCAGTGCTTTTGGATGCCTATGCCGATACACCAGACAGTGAGCCTGGGATTGTAATGCAACTTCCAGCGCATCTTTGATGCATCTTCTTGTTATTACTACATAATTGTATAAAGATAGTTGAAACACTATTGAAAAAAGAAATTATCATTGAAGGTTGTGGGCATTTGAACTTTGATTCCCTCCCATGCACCCCATTATTGCGATTCAAGGATGATAAACACCTTCCACATAGTAACGAAAGGGGCAGCATGATACAATTGACTGAAGTTGCACCCATTTATTCAGAAGAGCAAGAAACATGTATACAGGCTTGTGAACAAAGACATGACAGATGTACTAATAACACCGATATTTATCAACATATATGGTGATAATTATGCAGTTTTAATTGATGAAATGGAATTTTAATTCTTTTGTTGAGTTGGGAGTGAAGGATAGTTTTTAATATTTCACAATTGGCATTAGCTGCCCTGATAATAGAAGTGGTTGGAAAGTAACGACCCTCTGTCAATTTGGAGGTCCAATTGTGATTGACCATCATTGCAAAAAATTAGTTTATAATGGATTAAGCCATGGGTAGATGAAAACATGCCTTAGTGTTTCATTCTTTCTTATACAGTCACTCAGCCAGGCACCACTACAACTGGGACAATTAGTGGACCTCCAACAACAACTTCACCTGGAACATCTACATACACGACACCAACAGCAGGTACTACCTCTACAAGAATTGCATGGAATTAGTTTGTTTATTGATATAAATTTATCATTCTTATACAGTCTTATATTCTCAAATTGTCCTTCAAACTTTAATTTAGATGGTTCAGATATTATTCTGCTGCGATACGATTCTTCCATGAAGGCTCAAAACATATGAAATTGTGGTATGAATGGTGATAATTCTTCATACAGGTTTTGCACAGTATGTTAACATGAGATGTTGCATACTTAAGTCATGTGCTCTGGGAACATGAATGGAGTACTTTCTAATAGAACTATTCTCTAATAACCATGAGCTTACTCATGTGATGACTGCAAGTGGCCATTGTTGGTGGGTCTGAAACCTTTCAAGGGTTCTGTTTGTGACTTATCAATTTGTAGAATGCCTCCAATACACAGAAACCCCATTGGTAATGCCATGCCAATCGAAGTAGTGACGCTTGGTCTCCAATACTGTTTTTGTTTCCCAGATAGTGAAGTTGGTCAGATATAAAGAAATAGGTTCTATATATCCAGCAGTCTATCTGTCTCTCAAACAATGTATCCATCATATTTCACAAGGTATAATTCCAGAAACTATTAGATATGCATGTAGTTTGTTGATAAACGATACAGTATTAGACCATTCTTCCAGATGGGTCCTATTTATGTACATTTCACCAACTTCAATATATTGTGTGTAGTATGCCTGTCCATGATTCCATCTTTGATCTCTATGTTTGCAGTTCTAGGTCAAAACATAAAAAGTGGTATGTTCTCACAATCAAATTATATATATTAGATTGGCATTATTGATATGCCTTTGGATATTGAGTTTAATTTACATTTCAAATATGCTTCATGTTTGTGTCAGTTAATCTATTATTCTCGCTTCTGTTTCCAGAGCAATACTCGTGATGTCTTTCAATTGAATGTTTATCTGGGCAATATGAACTGCTACATATGAAATCTTTGATAAATCCTTCTGTCTTCTAACCAAGCTGTTGGCATGGGGATGGAATTATGATGCATTCAGCATTATGTTTGTTTGGTATATGCATAATATAGAACAGAAAGGGTACAGAGACGGACAGTGTGTTCTTCCTTGTTTTCTTTGTAATTAAGCTTTGCTTGTCATCAGTTGTTTTACTTCAGATTTGATGAAGACAAAAGGTTAAAATATGGCTTTGCTTATTTTCAGGAACGACAACAGAAATGTATACGACTACTGCAGCACCACCAACAACTACATACATACAGACAACCACAGTAGCACCAAGCACTACAGCAGGAACAACAACAGTTGCTCCAACTACCACTACACCAGTGGAAACAACTACCACAAAACCAACGACTACCACAGCACCAACAACATCTGCACCATCTACAACTACCCAAGTGCCAACAACTACTTCAGCACCAACTACCACAATACCAACATCTACCACAGCAGCAACAACTTCTGCCCCAACTACGACTACACCTGTGCACACAACTACTTTAGCACCAACAACTACCACAAAAGCGACGACTACCACAGGAGTAACGACAACTGTGGCACCCACAACAACTACATATGTACCAACAACAACATTACAACCAACCACCACTGGAGTAACAACAACGGTTGCTCCAACTACCACTACACCAGTACCAACAACTCCTCCAGCACCAACGACTAGCACAGTGCCAACAACAACTGCCCCAACTATGACTACAAAAGTGCCGACAACTACTTCAGCACCAACAACTACAACAATACCAACAACTACCAGTGCAGGAACAACAACATCTGCACCAACAACAACTACATACATGCATACAACCACAGTAGCACCAACCACAACTGCAGCAACAACAACAGTTGTGGAAACAACTACTGCAGCTCCTCCAACAACTACAGGTACTCTTTAAACATCACAGTTACTATAATTAATTAAGGAATGCATGTGCGATGTTTTCACTGCTGCCAATAGGGGTGCTTAGCTCTATAGGAATCCTCTTAATTCCATCTTTGCATCCATTCAATCATCCATTCACCTGGTACAGTACCTCATATGGTGAAACTGTATTTTGTGGATTTTGATGAAACTTTGTAAATATTTTGGTCTTGATCTGAAGTCATCTATATTGACAAATTACTATGCTCATAAACGTTTTGCAAGAGGTTTTGACAAGCTTGCTGAATGCTGTCTTTCTGAGTTTTGTAATTGCATAGTTTAAGAGATATTTCAGTTGATTGCCATGAAATTTAGGATCTGTTATGACCATCATCATCAGCTGCACATATCATCCCGTCTCTGTTCCCCCCTATCAGTTTTCCCTTGAAAAGGAGAACTAAATCCCACAGACATTAACAGTTCAGTATAATGAATTATGTAATTCAGCTGCAGTGCCTGACATGCCAGATTCCAGTGCTTTTGGATGCCTATGCCGATACACCAGACAGTGAGCCTGGGATTGTAATGCAACTTCCAGCGCATCTTTGATGCATCTTCTTGTTATGACTACATAATTGTATTAAGATAGTTGAAACACTATTGAGAAAAGTAATTATCATTGAAGGTTGTGGGCATTTGAACTTTGATTCCCTCCCAAGCACCCCATTATTGCGATTCAAAGATGATAAGTATCTTCCACATAGTTACGAAAGGGGCAGGATGAAAAAATTGACTGAAGTTACACCCATTTATTCAGAAGAGCAAGGAACATGTATAAAGGCTTGTGAACAAACACATGACCGAGATCCTAATAACCCCGAAATTTATCAACATATATGGTGATAATTATGCAGTTTTAATTGATGAAATGGAATTTGAATCCTTTTGTTGAGTTGGGGGTGAAGGATAATTCTTAATATTTCACAATTGGCATTAGCTGTCCTGATAATAGAAGTGGTTGGAAAGTAACGACCCTCTGTCAATTTGAAGGTCCAATTGAGATTGACCATCATTGCAAAAAATTAGTTTATATAGGATTAAGCCATGGGTAGATGAAAACATGCCTTAGTGTTTCATTCTTTCTTATACAGTCACTCAGCCAGGCACCACTACAACTGGGACAACTAGTGGACGTCCAACAACAACTTCACCTGGAACATCTACATACACGACACCAACAGCAGGTACTACCTCTACTAGAATTGCATGGAATTAGTTTGTTTATTGATATAAATTTATCATTCTTATACAGTCTTATATTCTCAAATTGTCCTTCAAACTTTAATTTAGATGGTTCAGATATTATTCTCCTGCAAGTCGATTCTTCCATGAAGGTTCAAAACATATGAAATTGTGATATGAATGGTGATAATTCTTCATACAGGTTTTGCACAGCATGTTAACATGAGATGTTGCATACTTAAGTCATGTGCTCTGGGAACATGAATGGAGTACTTTCTAATAGAACTATTCTCTGATAACCATGATCTTACTCATTTGATGGCAGCATAGAGGCCATTGTTGGTGGGTCTGAAACCTTTCAAGGGTTTTATTTGTGACTTATCAATTTGTAGAATACCTCCAATACACAGAAACCCCATTGGTAATGCATTGCCAATCGAAGTAGTGACGCTTGGTCTCCAATACTGTTTTTGTTTCCCAGATAGTGAAGTTGGTCAGAGATAAAGAAATAGGTTCTATATATCCAGCAGTCTATCTGTCTCTCAAACAATGGTCCCATCATATTTCACAAGGTATAATTCCAGAAACTATTAGATATGCATGTAGTTTGTTGATAAACGATACAGTATTAGACCATTCTTCCAGATGGGTCCTATTTATGTACATTTCACAAGCTTCAATATATTGCGTGTAGTATACCTCTCCATGATTCCATTCATGATCTCTATGTTTCCAGTTCTAGGTCAAAACATGAAAAGTGGTATGTTCTCACAATGCTTATATATATATATACATATATATTAGATTGGTATTATTGATATGCCTTTGGATATTTAGTTTAATTTACATTTCAGATATGCTTTATGTTTGCATCAGTTAATCTTTTATTCATGCTTCTGTTTCCAGAGCAATACTCGTGATGTTTGTCATTTGAATGTTTTTCTGGCCATAGTATAGCGCAGAAAGGGTACAGAGAGGGACAGTGTGTTTTTCCTTGTTTTCTTTGTAATTAGACTTTGCTTGTCATAAGTTGTTTTACTTCAGATTTGATGAAAACAAAAGGTTAAAAGATGAATTTGTTTATTTTCAGGAACGACAACAGAAATGTATACGACTACTGCAGCACCACCAACAACTACATACATACAGACAACCACAGTAGCACCAAGCACTACAGCAGGAACAACAACAGTTGCTCCAACTACCACTACACCAGTGGAAACAACTACCACAAAACCAATGACTACCACAGCACCAACAACATCTGCACCATCTACAACTACACAAGTGCCAACAACTACTTCAGCACCAACTACCACAATACCAACATCTACCACAGCAGCAACAACTTCTGCCCCAACTACCACTACACCCGTGCACACAATTACTTTAGCACCAACAACTACCACAAAAGCGACGACTACCACAGGAGTAACGACAACTGTGGCACCCACAACAACTACATATGCACCAACAACAACATTACAACCAACCACCACTGGAGTAACAACAACGGTTGCTCCAACTACCACTACACCAGTGCCAACAACTACTGCAGCACCAACGACTAGCACAGTGTCAATGACAACTGCCCCAACTACGACTACAAAAGTGCCGACAACCACTTCAGCACCAACAACTACAACAATACCAACAACTACCAGTGCAGGAACAACAACATCTGCACCAACAACAACTACATACATGCATACAACCACAGTAGCACCAACCACAACTGCAGCAACAACAACAGTTGTTGAAACTACAACTACACAAGTGGAAACAACTACTGCAGCTCCTCCAACAACTACAGGTACTCTTTAAACATCACAGTTACTATAATTGATTAAGGAATGCATGTGCGATGTTTTTACTGCTGCCAATAGGGGTGCTTAGCGCTATAGAAATTCTCTTAATTCCATCTGTCCATCCATCCAATCATCCAATCACCTGGTACAGTACTTCATATGGTGAAACTGTATTTTGTGGATTTTGATGAAACTTAGTAAATATTTTGGTCTTGATCTGAGGACATCTATATTGATAAATTACTATGCTCGTATACATTTTGCAAGAGGTTTTGACAAGCTTGCTTAATGCTATCTTTCTGAGTTTTGTAATTGGATATTTTAAGAGATATTTCAGTTGATTGCCATGAAATTTAGGATCTGTTATGACCATCATCATCAGCTGCACATATCATCCCGTCTCTGTTCCCCCCTATCAGTTTTCCCTTGAAAAGGAGAACTAAATCCCACAGACATTAACAGTATATGGTATTACTTTTCCATTATCAGTTCAGTATAATGAATTATGTAATTCAGCTGCAGTGCCTGACATGCCAGATTCCAGTGCTTTTGGATGCCTATGCCGATACACCAGACAGTGAGCCTGGGATTGTAATGCAACTTCCAGCGCATCTTTGATGCATCTTCTTGTTATGACTACATAATTGTATTAAGATAGTTGAAACACTATTGAAAAAAGAAATTATCATTGAAGGTTGTGGGCATTTGAACTTTGATTCCCTCCCATGCAATCCATTATTGCGATTCAAGGATGACAAACACCTTCCGCATAGTTACGAAAGGGGCAGCATGATACAATTGACTGAAGTTACACCCATTTATTCAGAAGAGCAAGAAACATGTATACAGGCTTGTGAACAAAGACATGACAGATGTACTAATAACCCCGAAATTTATCAACATATATGGTGATAATTATGCAGTTTTAATTGATGAAATGGAATTTTAATTCTTTTGTTGAGTTGGGAGTGAAGGATAGTTTTTAATATTTCACAATTGGCATTAGCTGTCCTGATAATAGAAGTGGTTGGAAAGTAACGACCCTCTGTCAATTTGGAGGTCCAATTGTGATTGACCATCATTGCAAAAAGTTAGTTTATATAGGATTAAGCCATGGGTAGATGAAAACATGCCTTAGTGTTTCATTCTTTCTTATACAGTCACTCAGCCAGGCACCACTACAACTGGGACAACTAGTGGACGTCCAACAACAACTTCACCTGGAACATCTACATACACGACACCAACAGCAGGTACTACCTCTACTAGAATTGCATGGAATTAGTTTGTTTATTGATATAAATTTATCATTCTTATGCAGTCTTATATTCTCAAATTGTCCTTCAAACTTTAATTTAGATGGTTCAGATATTATTCTGCTGCGATACGATTCTTCCATGAAGGTTCAAAACATATGAAATTGTGATATGAATGGTGATAATTCTTCATACAGGTTTTGCACAGCATGTTAACATGAGATGTTGCATACTTAAGTCATGTGCTCTGGGAACATGAATGGAGTACTTTCTAATAGAACTATTCTCTGATAACCATGATCTTACTCATGTGATGGCAGCATAGAGGCCATTGTTGGTGGGTCTGAAACCTTTCAAGGGTTTTATTTGTGACTTATCAATTTGTAGAATACCTCCAATACACAGAAACCCCATTGGTAATGCATTGCCAATCGAAGTAGTGACGCTTGGTCTCCAATACTGTTTTTGTTTCCCAGATAGTGAAGTTGGTCAGAGATAAAGAAATAGGTTCTATATATCCAGCAGTCTATCTGTCTCTCAAACAATGGTCCCATCATATTTCACAAGGTATAATTCCAGAAACTATTAGATATGCATATAGTTTGTTGATAAACGATACAGTATTAGACCATTCTTCCAGATGGGTCCTATTTATGTACATTTCACCAACTTCAATATATTGCGTGTAGCATACCTCTCCATGATTCCATCCATGATCTCTATGTTTCCAGTTCTAGGTCAAAACATGAAAAGTGGTATGTTCTCACAATGCTTATATATATATATATATATATATATATATATATATATATATATCTTAGATTGGTATTATTGATATGCCTTTGGATATTGAGTTTAATTTACATTTCAGATATGCTTTATGTTTGCATCAGTTAATCTTTTATTCACGCTTCTGTTTCCAGAGCAATACTCGTGATGTTTGTCATTTGAATGTTTTTCTGGCCATAGTATAGCGCAGAAATGGTACAGAGAGGGACAGTGTGTTCTTCCCTGTTTTCTTTGTAATTAAGCTTTGCTTGTCATAAGTTGTTTTACTTCAGATTTGATGAAAACAAAAGGTTAAAAGATGAATTTGTTTATTTTCAGGAACGACAACAGAAATGTATACGACTACTGCAGCACCACCAACAACTACATACATACAGACAACCACAGTAGCACCAAGCACTACAGCAGGAACAACAACAGTTGCTCCAACTACCACTACACCAGTGGA